>NEWO01000004.1:753361-763371 GCA_003013225.1 Phalaenopsis aphrodite
TATCTCTTGGAACCTTATCGTAAGCTTTTTCTAAATCAATAAAAATCAAATGTAGATTCTCCTTATTATCTCTGAACTTATCCATCAAAATTCTCAATAAATGTATAGCGTCCATAGTAGACCTGCCCGACATAAATCCAAATTGATTATGAGAAATTTTTGTAATATGTCTTAACCTATGTTCAATTACCCTCTCCGATAATTTTAAAGTATGACACATCAACTTAATTTTTCTATAATTTGCACACTCCTGTGCATCCCTTTTATTTTCTCGCTTAAGATGATAAAAAATCTTTTGGTTTCCCAATTAATTGGATATCATACATAATGTAAGCAATACCCTTCTTAACGAGAGTGACGAGAGTGTTCATAGGCATCCCTCAAGATATAATTAGCCAAAGGGATGTGATCTTTTGGGAGTACTCTTGAACTCATAACAAGCAGAAAAACTTCTCTCTGGTTACATGAGTGGCTTATGTAGGAATTTTTTTTGTGGATTGTGTTTCAAGATGTTTCGATTCGATGTCTTTTGGCTATACATTCTTAACCCATCACACAAGGATTACCTTATATAAACCCTTATTACTTCTTTTTAAAATTTACTTTTGTAACTTTTTTCGTATATCATATCTTTTCGATTCATCTCCTCTTCGGATCATTTCTATTATTCGAGTGGGATATTTATTTAGAAAATGGAGTCATACGACATTAAGAAAAGTTAGTGACTCCGACTCTTTTTAAAAATGACCTAAAACACTAATCATCATCCAAATTAATTTGTCGAGTCCCAAATGAAATTGTAGAAATCTCATATCTTGCCTACTCTCCATTAGTTTGTAATTCACCACAAAATTTCTTTAACTCGAGATATTTTACAATTTGAATATTCGAATAAGCTGCATATTTTGAAAATAACTATATTATAACAAAAGTATTAAATGTTTTGTTAATATTAAAATTTTGAAAATGATAATTACTAAAAGGTAATACCTGAATATATGGCACACTCCTCATGACCCATCAAAACTATGTTTCTATTCTCATTCAACGATACTCCGGACTTCTTTATGAGCTATTAAATATGACTATATTTCTTTAATTTCGAAGCTGATTTCTGCACTGCTCAGCTGTTACCTCAATTTCAAAATTCAACTTCAATTTCTGAGCAAAACCTTGATAAATGTCATCTTTAAACTCTTGAGCAATTTTGATATTTGCATCCAAATATTTTGATAGAATTTTTAATAACCTGCTTCATTTTCTTACTGGTTTTGGAAAAGCGTGACTTGGCTGTACTGTCTCTTTATATATATAATAACAAAGGTAACGAGCCTTCAAAGTATCTACGAGTTCATTTATTCAATTTAACCCTTGCTCAAGACAGTCGTTGTGTTCATTAGCAAGAGGCTGTCATTAGTGAGCTATCGAGTTTTCTGTTGTCCATATTTGTGTTTATTTAATTATGGCTCTCACGACTTACTCAACTCAATATACGATACATTTGAAATATTCATATCGACTTTATAGGTTTGATTTTTTCCTTTGCACAAGCATGACTCCTTGTTATTATTCTTGTTCTTATAACTTGAAAGCTCGTTAGTTTTGTTATTAGTTCTCATGAAATCGCTTCAGTTAACTAAAACCTCTTCCAAAACTAGTTAAAAAAAGGAAGCATTTTGTGGAGCTTAAAGTAAGATGAATAGCAGATTTATTACAAATTATATTAGAATATATGGATGCAAATATGAAAAGTGCTCATGGGTTTAAAGATGTTGTCTAGCAATGTAGAGGTGTTGCTCAAAATTTTAATAATAAATTTGGTATTGAGGTAACACTTGAACAGTGCAAAAATCAGGTAGAATAATGGGTCTCATGGAATGAGAATAGAAAAATAATTTTGATAGATAATGTAGAATATGTGTCACATATTCAGGTATTTTTTAACAATTATCATTTTCAACATATTGATATTAAAAAATGCTAGTAAGTTTATTATGATGTAATCTTTTTCAAAAGATGCACGATGCAGCTTAGTTGAATATTTTAATTGTAAACTATATGAAAATTAGAGAAATTTTGTGATAAAGGACATGTTATTAGCGAGTGTATTAGATCTTGAAATTCATTTTATTTGAGAATCAACAAATTAATTTGGATGACGATGAGTTCGCAGATTTTCTACCATAACATTAGTCAAATAGAACTTAAATGTTGCAGATTACACATAAAAGGTTTGACATCTTATTAAGATAATCAAATATGAATGTACTTTGATTGACCATCGCAGTTTGTCACATTTTATATATTCATTTTAGTTTATTAGAAATGATCATCCTTTCTTCAGAGATGTGTTAATGACAAAATGTTATTAAATTTTTGTTCGGAACATGTCCTGTTGGTTGCTTAGTTGTATAGTCGATGATTTTATTTTTTCATTTGGAATAAAGAGTAAAAATTGATAGCATCTCAGTTTTGATTTTACATTTTATTTTGAAGAAGCTAAAGCTAAAAAATATTGATGATGAGAAGAAAACAATAGTTTTTAGTTATTTTTATGTCTTTTAAGTAATTAGATATCAAAAGTTGGTGGATCACATTTAAACTGTATATTGTTTCATGAAGTCATTATCTGTTTTCGTTTTTAGGATATCTTTTATGTGCATGTTTTGATTGATGAATTCATTTTTTCTCAGATAGTAATTATTTTAATATGATTATTTTCATTGTAATTTGATTAAATTTAAGATTAACATGATCCATAAAAAAATTTCATAACTTAGCACAATTATTGTTAAGCAAATTGTTAAGGAATTAAAATTTTTTAATTACTTAAATTAAGATGTTGCCATTGAAATTTGATCAAATTAATTAAAATTGTTGATTAATTAAAACTCTTATAAGTTTTGATGATGCTAAGCATGTAAGCTAAACCCCATTAATCAATTTCTTACTAAGTTATTTTTCTTGCATTAGCATGTTGACAAAGTTTTAGAAAAAGGAAAATAAGTATTTTGGGTCAACATTGGCTATAAGGATGAATAACAAGTTAGCTCAGCCTATATTGACCACATGGATTCATAGACATGTTATTTATAAAAAATTTAGTCCTAAGATTAATGTGAATGTAAATTGCTCAGGCCATTCTAAAACAATTATATGAAAGCAATAAACAAGCAATATGTTGAGAAATTAAAAAGCAAGCAAACAACACTTTATGATTACTCAATGACTATATAATTATTTGTGACAACTACCATCTTATTTTATTTGTTATATAGTCTGATGTTGTAGAAGCCTTTCAAGCCTCTGAAGTTTCTTATCTCTATAGTGCCTTTCTCCTAGAATGAAACTTTAGAGGCTTGAAAGGCCTTACAACATTAAAATTTGTAACAAATAAAATAAGATTAACATTAAAATCGAAAGTCAAATCACATACAAATACAATAGGTAGATATGAACTAAAACATAATTTTCTCGAGTGCAAAATATGCCCATGTATATATGAAATAAAACATAATTTTCATCCTGATTATCTTAAACATTACAATAAACATCTATGTTACACCCATAAAATTATCATGTATAGCACTTGATTTTCTAGAGGCAATATATAACTCATATAAATGAAGTTCAAGTAATACCACAAAATCAAAACATGATGCATGTAAAGGCAACCATCAACAACTGAGATTTATTGCCTGAAGTCCAGGGATAAACATCTAAATGAAGGGGAACTACAGGTGAAGCATATGATGAACCCAAAGTTTCAACACCTGAAATCCTTTCTTAAAATTCAACTATGACACCAACTCTCATGAATGCTCAGATCTCATGAATATCTTGTACCAAAGCATTCAACTTTGGACATAATCCCAACCTAAGTTAATCAGTATCCTGTAAGACTATATATCTATAGGAAATATAGAACACATTAATGGTGGACAATGCCTATGAGTATTCTTTATTAGTTCTGTTACATGTTTGTTTCCTTTTTTATCAAAGAATATCTACCAGTAAACACAACCGGTGATTCTTATTTTCTCAGCAAAGAATCTGTCAAACCTTAGTATTATATACAGGTATTATGATTGAAATGTTAATTCCAACTTTTCTTTCTTCTCTTGAGTGTTCCCGTCCTCAACAGATCCATTTCAAGAAGGATACATATCAATCCTAACCTACTTGTAAAAGAATAAAAACTATGTCCGACCTGTTAATAGAGTGATCGAAACATCATTACTGTCATCCTCTTGGCCAGGATTTGCTATTTTTCTCTTCTTTGGGCTTTTATGCAAGGCAAATATAGGTTCCTTTGGCATGGAATGTGTAGTGGTTCTCCACTCTAACATCATGACTACCGTAGACATGGTAGGCCGATCTGTAGCTTGATCCTGAACACATTGGAGAGCCACTTCGATACATCTCGATACTTCTTTTGGTTGGCAGGAGTCTCTTATTAATGGATCCACTAGCTCCATCTCATTATCCTCATTCCATAGCTTCCAAGCCTATACAAATAAAAATACGTGCTATTAATATTATAGTTTGCCAAATCACATACTTCTAGAGAAAAATGTCCATTAGTCCGAATTTTTGTGGGGTGTTAGTTCGGAGGCTATAAAAATGTCAGATTAGTCTCTAGAATGATCTAATGATGACTAAAATAGTCATTCAATCTAGAATGATCTAATGATGACTAAAATAGTCATTCATGGAGATTATTTCAGATCGTATTAAAATTAGTAGGGGGACTAATTTGACACTTTTATTGACTCGGGTACTAAAATGACTCCATTTATCTAGTTAGAAGACTATTTTGACACTTCAAGTTTTACTTTTATTAGGGCAATGTTATATGTACTTAAACCTGATTTTTTGTAGAGGGCCGCAATTTTAGTCCAAAGGCTATAAAAATGGCAGTCTCCAAAATCTTTTAATGATGGCTAAAATAGTCATTTCTGGGAACTATTTTAGCCCGTATTAAAATATTATGGGGACTAATTTGATATTTTTATAAACTCTGGGACTAAAATGACCCCATTTAAATAGTCAGGGGACTATTTTGGCACTATACTCTTTACTTTTATCAAAGCAATGCTATGTGTACTTACATATGGTAGGAGATGCAGACACAATTCAGGATGTTGGTATGTGCTGTTCCTCCTTCCACTGACAATCTCTAGTAGTAATACTCCAAAGCTATAGACATCAGATTTTATGGAGAATAATCCTTGCATCGCATACTCTGGTGACATGTAGCCACTGAAATTTAACAGCAAAAAAGTCATCATCAATTGTGAGATTTTTTATTATTTGTAAACAAAAACAACTAAACATTTCTTACTATGTTCCAATGACTCGCTTTGTCTTTGTTTCATTGCTATCTTTTCCAAATATTCTAGCGATGCCGAAGTCCGAAATTTTTGGGTTCATCTCCTCGTCTAATAAAATGTTGCTAGCTTTCAAGTCTCGATGAATGACACCTAACCGAGAGTCTCGGTGAAGGTAGAGGAGCCCACGGGCTATTCCTTCAATGATATTGTATCTTGTCTTCCAATCTAGCCGTTCTCTTTTACTTGAACCTGTCGAACAGTTTTAGACTGGTTTTGTTTTCTCTGTCACCTTCCAAACTTTTGAAAAATAAAAGGACTCTTCAAGTGGCATTTAGATACATTCCATAAAATTCTTATGTGTTTACTTATCTAACACCTATACTTTGATTTTTACAATTACATCACCCAAATCTTGCATATCACATAAAAAATACCACTATTTTAACTTTTAAAAAGTGAAACACATCTTTTCAGGCATAGGTAAGGTTGCATGAATGTAAAAATTGAAGTCTAGGTGTTAGATATGTAAATACATAAGAATTGAGTGCTAGGTATGTAAATCTTCCTTTTACTTAGGGCTGTTTACCAAAAAGAAAATCTTCCAAGCTTCCGTTATCCATGTACTCGTAAATTAGCATCATTTCTTCTCCATGGATGCAAAAACCTTCTAGTCTGACCAGGCTTGAGTGCTGTAATTTTGAAATTAGTTTGACCTCATTCTTGAATTCGTCCATACCTTGCCTGGAACTCTCTGAAAGTCTTTTAACGGCTATCTGTTGGCCCCCAGGCAAAATGCCCTGTAAAGATTCAATATTTATCATCTTCATTATTTCATTGCGCAGAAAAAGAGCATCCTAAATTAGCCCAGCTCAAGAAATTTGTGAAATATTTAAGATTTCTATGCCTGCCTTGGTCAATTAGTTAAAAAATTTTATTCTAGTAAAATCAACATGTTTGACATGAATTAAACCATTAGAATAATGAACTGCTGTCAGAACTTTTTTGTTTTCTTGCACTTGCTTCCTAGAAATGGTTGTAATTAACAACTTAGAAAAGGAGTTGCAGAAAATTATCCATTTTTATAATTAAAATCTTTTGTTGCACTTTGAAGAGCACTTTGAAGAGCACTTTGAAGCTGTGGTTAAAAGATAGCAGGGCATCAGTGTACCAGAATGGTGAAGTATTCTTTTCTCGTAATCAGATAACGATTGCTAACTATTTCTTGATGATCATGCGGGATGTGATAAAGTGGTGATCGGCATGCAAAATTTTCAACCTTTTACTGAAACTCCTGTTAATATATAATAAATAAATAAATAAATAAAGGTTGGGCGGAAATAGACCTTGTAAACAGGACCAAAGCCTCCTTCACCGAGCAGATTTTCAAAACAGAAGCCGTCTGTTGCTGCAACCATATCATGAAAAGTAAACACACGTATCTCATGCTGTTTTCCATCTTTCCCTTCCTCTTGAATCTCTGTTAAACCAAAAAGCGCTGCATTTTCTTCTTGCTGACTCCTTTGCTTAAAATATTCTGGATATTCGAAGGGTTAATATCAGTACAAAGATATTTTGATTAAGGCAGGCTTTGGGGAGAACAATGTGACTGAGTTATGAACCTTTTATTCGTTTTCTGTACTTCCACAATAAGCAGATGCATCCAAGAGAACCAAGACTCAAAATTGCAGTTATTATGAGCATTACAACTATTTTGTCTTCTGCAAAAAACACAAATGAGATCAGTACTAATCTGTTCTAACCATTTTTTTCATAATGCTAAATTATGTTTTGCTTCAATTTTTTTTCTTGTTAAACTTCCTCAAACTATCAAACGCATATTCTTAAAATTCTTATGCAACTGTTTCAGCTACAGTCCTGAACTCTAACAAAATTTCATTTATTCATGCAGGTGAATTCAGCATTTTCAACAGCAGGCAGAGCAATGAAACTATGCAGAGAAGATACCGTGGCCGAATTCTGAGCCTGCGAGTCGAATATACAAATCATTTCCCCCGTTTTGGAAGATCTGAATGTCCCTCATTTCTTCTCCCCATGTCATACACCCAATCCCCGTCACAAAACTATAAGCCTTGCAAGAGCAATCTCTCATACATTTTGCTTGGCAAGTGTTCAAATCCAAAGCAATGTGAATAATGGTTGCCAAATCTGGCAGCTTCACTCTTTCCATCAGATAAAATTTATCAGGCTTGTTTTCCCTCTCACCAATACTTCCATTCCTGTTGCATCCCAGCTTCGTCCTCCTCACACACCCCCCAGCCCAGTTGCCACGCTTCCACTGACTACTTGATCTTGGTATAAATCCAGTCAAGCAGTCGCAGATAGGTGCCTTGTCATTGCGACATCCGCCATTATTTCCACACTGATTGTACTCCTCACAAGCAGAAACTGGTGCTGCCCAAAATTGGCTCCAGGAGAGAGCGTCTTCATTCCATCTGAAGTGCGTATAAACGCCTTCCGGGGTTAGAACCCAGTATTGAGAGCTGTTAGAATTAATGTAATAATACATCTTCTGCTCCTCGTCGATGTTGCTTAATTTGTAGCCATAGGAGTAGGCGTAGATCATGTTTTCAATCCCAATAAACACCTGGCCGTTCCACATGCCGGAGCGCCAACGCGGCTTGCCGCCATTCCACATGAAAATCTGAGTTGACCTGTTCGGATCATGGCTTATGGAGAAGTGACCCGGGGCTGGATCATCGCTGCTCCTCCAAGAGATAAGCATCTGGTTCTTGTTGGTTCGGAGGTCTAGCCCAACTCTCATGCCAGGGAGGTAGGTGTCCGTTGGGTAGTCGAAGCTCTGCCATAGCCTTCCGCTGGGGCTCTTAAGCATGAGGTTGCCGGTGTCAAGGATCTCAGCTGTGATGTTGCTGTTTGAAGCTGAGGAGATGTTGGATGACCACAGAATGCTTTTCTTGCCGTCGAGCAAGACCAGATTGCCATCGTTGGCAATGGCGAGGGAGCCTGAGGAGTCGGAGATTGGCAAGTCGCGGTTAGCAACCCAGACAATTCTTTCGCCTTGGGAGTTGCAGTACCATATGCCCAAATAAGTTCTGTTGGACCTGCCCGGGCTGAAGAAGCCAAGCTCGAAGACTCCGCCGTCGGAGACCAGGCTGTTGCCGACGGTGAGAGGCTGATGAGGAGTCAGGTAGCTTGCTGCTTGTGATGATGGGAAGAAGTGAAGGGAGATGAAGCAGATGGGTGCTGAGAGGAAGAGTGAGATGATGGTGCTGATGTTAGAGCACCTGCCCATGAATTCTCATAGGTAAATTGGTCTGATTTTGATATTTGTTTGAATCTGTTATCGGCGCAAAATCTGTTTTTTGCTTCCACGGACTGCGTCTTCAGGGGTTAAAAGAGCGGGTTTTGTTTCTTGACCTTACTTCTCTTCAACTTTTTTAGGCCGTCACGTTTGAACTTTGAACATCAAATGATTAACGTGCGTTGAAATATTTGACTTGTGCTCTCACTTCCACCTGTTTTTCATATAACCAAGTACTAACGTGTAAGATAAATATTATGATTTTTTTTTTAGAAAATTTTTTTGTGCTTTTTATATATAATGTAGAATCATATATTAGGAATATTAGTTTTATTATAATTATTTTTTTATTATAATGTTTAATATAATACATATTCTATTATAAAAAGTTTACACAAGGATTTGTATTAAATAAAATATTATAATATTATATAATAAGTGATATTACAATTTTAGTTTATTGATGGATGATTTTGCAGAATCTAAAAGGTCATAATTGGGCAAGGCAAAAATGAAATAGGAATGAACTGGACTTGACACTAAATCAGAAGAAAGAGCGGTTCGAGTTTTATTGGTTTGATTGTTGTCTAATCTGGAGTTGAATCGGATGACTTGATAATTAAAATAATTATTTAGATTTGATAAACTAACAACCAAAGGAAGATACATCCAAGTCCTATAAAAGGGGATTAGTTGTTGTTTAAAGAAAATGCATTATAAAACAAACAAATCATAAATATGGTTACATCACATAAGAAAAAGGAAAAGGATTAACAAACTCCAAGGAAACTCTAGTGAATATGTTACACAATCATCTTCCTGATCCTAGAGAGCACTCTCAGGCTACCTCAAAGAATCCTTCCTGAAAGCATAAGAAGAGTAGACTTAAAACCTATCTTTGACCCTCTAAAAGATCCTTCAGTTTGTCCTAAACAAAGCTCTAAAAAGGGCTATTTACTTTTGATCCAAACAAGGCAGGTTTTAATGAAAGTTTATGTTGAATTTGAGCTTGGCACTTAGCTCTGTGATGTTGGGTTGAAGTAGATGTATGGGCAATTGGGACTTGCACCTATGAATCAAGTTCTTTGTTTTTGAGGTTGATAAGGTGTCTTGCTCTCAGTCTAGGGACCTTTTGGTTGGTCCATTGACTACTTGCTCTTTGTTTAGGGTCTCCTGATTGGCACCTGGGCTCGTAGAAAGGCATTAGCCAAGTTCTTATGTGCTTGGTGATGGCTGAAAATTACTGTGAGGTAAGTTAGTTAATCACATAAGTATATTTGTCGATCAAGTAATATGCAGAAACAACTCTGCGTATCTATCCCACAAGGATAGTGTTAAAATATTTTTAACAGACAAAATTCTAGTCTAATAAACTGCTAAGTCTAGTTTTAAGTAAT
>NEWO01000004.1:763846-835961 GCA_003013225.1 Phalaenopsis aphrodite
AAATTCATGCATCAAAAAGGCATTGAGGGAACAAAAAATTCATAGAATGAAAACTACAATAAAACCACATGTCTTACATAATAGGAGCATGAAATGAAATCAATCATAATGCATATAAAAAGAAGAGGTGAAAACTTTTATTGCAAGTAAAATGGTAAAGATTGCAGTGCAAGAGTTCCAGAGCACTCACTTAGGTCAAAACAGTCCTTAGCAATACACGACACTCCTCTCTGTTGAGTACAAGCTCTCGCAACTCTCCTCTCATACAAGGAAATCACCTCACCTCTCAAACACTCAAGAATTCAAAAGAATACCTCGACAAACAAGCATGAAAAAATGAATGAAAAACTGCCCTAGAAGTTCACTCCTTCAAGGAAGAAGAAGAGTACTCAAGGTTTTACATTCAAACCCTCAAAACTGGTTAGAGATCCTCCAAAGTCCGTCTCCAAATCCTCCAAGAAGTTTCCCTAGCTTCTCTTTTAAAGCCTTGGCCGAAATCAACATGAAAAATCTTGCCAAATTGAGTTATGGTTCGATGGAATGGCAATGCCCGAAACTGATGTGGTTACACCTGACCAGGCTTAGTCACGCCCAGATCTAGCGTGGTTACACCAGTCCTAGCTCTTTTTGCTATTTTGACTTTTTTTTCACTATCAACACCTACAACCTACAAAACACCACAAATGACCTTCAACTAGCCTAAAATTGTGATAAATGAGGAAGAAAATATGGTATTTAATGCAATGAAATCACATAAATTTCTCTTGTATCAATTTCCTTAAACTTACCTATTACTTACCCTCAAGTAATCTCATATCTCAACTGAGACTAAAGTGACGTTCAAAGTTCTCATGCGGATTTCCTGATTCTTAAAATGGATTATATATATATGTAAAAGAAGATGCAAATCTCATTTCAAGTTAGGATTTTTAACAATTTCTAATCATCTAACCCTTTGTCTCTCTTCCTAAGCCTAAAGAAATCTCAAAACTTTTAATCTAGTGTAACTGAAATACTTTCATTTCCCAAAGATATTTTTAAACCAATTAAAAGTCAACTATTCAACCCAACATCACTAAATATTTTATTGATTATAATATCATTAGAATTTCATTAAAGAGTTTTTAAGTCTTATCACTCAGAAGATAAATTGAACACAAAATTTTTCATTTTTTTGTGCTTATCTCAAGCTTCTTCTCATGACGTTTGATCACTTGTTTTAATTTTTCTTCTAATTCAAGCCTTTCACAATTCTTAACTTTTTCTTTTCTTTTTTTTTTATTCCCTTTGGAATTACTATATCTGATGAAATGAATTTCTTTTAAGAGTTTTGATTGTCGAATCTCCCATAATTGATAATCCTCAAATTCTTCTTAATGAGAACTCCTATATATTATAATTTATTCAAAAGTAAAGAATCAGTTAAATTGGTTGGGTGTTGAAAATTAAAAAGGCTTAAAATATCTCTCGTTACTACTAATATACTAATTACACATTTTTAATTATTTTAACACAATTTAGGGATCAAGTTGAAATTGTTAAAGTGTAAAACTCCCTTATTAGGAAATTAAGTCCAATCTCACCCTTTAATAAGTTTTCACAGTTCTGCTGACATTATTATATACTCTCATTAAATTATCAAGATTCCTAACATGAATTCCTACTTTAAAATACAATCACTAGTTAATGAGAATTACTTAAAGACAAGTGTACATGCATCAATCTCTCCCTCAAACTTATTTTCCATCATATGCATATTATAGTAAAAATAGCAGAAAAAGACAAATGCTTAGCATGTAATAATAAAAAATTTGTTATCGGGCAATTCAAAATAATAAAACATCAGTACATGAAGATCAGTAAAAGTAAATATGGCATTGTCCACTAAACTTGAGTAAGAATTCTATCATGACTCATATGGCTCTTGTATAAATAAAACAACAAAACACTCAAACAAATTCAAAAAATATTTAAAATAAAATTCAAAATAAATGCAAAAAATAATAGAAAAACATGCTCAAAATTTAAGGTAACGCATGAGTTGTCTAATGGCCGCAAAAAATGTCGCAAAACCAGCAGTCACTTCATGCAAGTATACATGTCCAAGTAATAAGCGATTTTAAAGGAGTACCACGTATTATTCCCATAAGAGTTTGTTAAGAAATCGATTTGAAAAAAGCAAAAGCTGCAATTTACTAACTACTCCATCATAGTTCAACGATATCAAAAAACAAGAAAAGGAAATCCTAATTCTTTCATATTTTGAAGAAAGCAAAATAGAAGACAATGAGGATCAAAGCTCATTAGTGTTTTTCCAAGATTGATGAGGATCGTGTCTCTGTGATTTAGGTGTGACACTTGACTCGATTTTCATACAAATTCCTCTTGCGTAATTCTTGTCAACCAAGGATAATAATTTCTTCTTAAGCCTATATCTAGTTCCCAAGAAAATTTGTAATTTCACAAAGATAGCTTTCGCCTATTTTTATGACATCCCCTAATATTTTCAGATCCCTGCTAATAGTTGCAAGATTCAGAGTAAAATATTTCTATTTTGTTTAGATCTTAAGGTTAACCTAATCATTCCACTACACTTCTGCAGAAGCCATAGATTACGATGGATTTTAAAGCCCTAATTGGTTGTGTTAGGAGTAAACGAAGGCCAAAAGTTTCATAGGAGTAAACAACTCTTATCAAATTAAAGCACGGAAATCAATACGAGAAATCATAAATGGAACTCAAACCAAGTAATCCATCTCATGAATCACATAGGCACAAAAAAATGCTTAGCTACTTATGGCTCGAGAGAAAAACCAATGCAATTTCACAGAAACAAAATCTGCAAGAAACATTTTATTTTGCAATAAAAAGCACTTACAACCCTTTGATCTTCTCACATACAAGAAAAGCCTTTAGCTCACTTGGCACAACTAAAACAAGTTAGCTAGTTGGTTAAACTAAAAAGGGGCTAAAGACATCTTAGAGGTTGGTTCAAGTGAAGTAGGGAGGATTATATTGCTTAACTTGTGTTTGGGGGTGTTAGATTGTGGCAATTAGATCCATGATTGGGTTGACTTGGGCAACAAATAAGCTAAAACAATATTTGTAGTTGGTCGGACCACTCAACAACAACTAAAGAGAGTTTGGAGCAACTAGGCTCAGCTTGAAGACCAACCTAGGTATTCATAATTGAATCTTAATGACTTTGGTTTGAGTTCGAGTGAGTAAGACTAGAGGTTAAGTCCCTTTAGGTCCATTTGAGTTCCTATTGGAAGCATTTTGAGCTTAGTTTATATTTGGTTTGGGTTAGACTAATGCTCAAGTAGTTAGGTTCTTTGAAAGCCATCCTAGATAGTTTGATTATATGTGCTTTAATTTAATTCAATAACTTAATAAGACCCTCTAGGGATTTTATTTAATAATTAAAAAAAAAAACCTAATTAGCCCCAATTGAAATTCATAGGACTGAGGTTTAAATTAAAATGATGAATCTTGATCCTCAACTTAATAGTTTTACCAGTTTTAATTAAATTCAGGTGATTCAATTTTTACGTTAATTAAACTCCAAAATAAATCATGTTGATTCATTCAGTTCAGAGAAGTTTAATTGATCTAATCTTCATTTAGTTAAGTTAATTTTGACTTAGGAAAATGACTTGCCCAATGCTTGATTGCAATTTAGTTTGGATTTATAAAGTTTTGGTTCAACATGATTCAATTGACTTATTGATGGATTATATGACCTTTTTAGTTCAATTATGTTTCAATGGTTTTAATTTAGTTTAAGAGATTATTTGATTGGATCCTTAAATTAAATTAATTTAAAATATTATGGACTTTGATTCAACTCTCCCTTAATAGGTAAGTTGGATCAAGTTAGTCAATTTTAACTAATTTGAGGTTCAGGAGTTCTAATTCAAGTTTTAATTTATCTGAATTAAATTCAAATTGATTTTATATTTGTTTTGATTTGCTTTAATTTTTCTTATTGGGTTATACTTAAGTTAACTACACAAATAGTTCAATTTGATTTGATTGACTTTGAGCTGTAATTTATATATCCAAGTAGGTCCTATAAGATTCCCATGGACCAAACTTATATAGGCTTGAGTTGAACTTAGATTCTCTAAGCTGCAACCTGAACAAACTATATAAATTGAGCTAGGGTTTAATTAGAGATCCCCTAGAACTAAACATAAGCAATTGGGTTAGCTAGACTAAGGCCAGAAAGCTACATGGAGGCACCGGGAACGAACCCTAAACCTAACAAAGAAGCTAGAAAGTATATTGGGTTTGAGTTGACCAAAAGTGAGGTCAACACTAGTCTTTTAATAACTAGATTTATTTTGAATTACACGTAATACATGGCTAATCAATCAATTATTAAATTCTAATATTTTTAAATAAATATAATGACCATAAAACTTATTCCTACTAAATTTTGATATGCATATTCTTACTCAAATTATTTTCAAACTATTCTAGAGCAATTTCAACCGAATAAACAAGTCATTCATAAGCAAACAAACAAATTTCCACAAACATTAATCAAAGTTGACGATGAGAACACTTGGATTGCTATAATTTTATTTATTTGTTCTAATTATGTTTCATTTATCTCTGTATTTCAAAATTGACCAAATTATGCCTATTCAGCGAAATTCCTGAACACAAAATTCTCTCATTCTTAGCTTTCCCTTGCTCCTTGATCCAAAAATTCATGCCACAAAGCAGTTTATAGAAACTGCATAAGAACATATCAACATGTAACAGATCCATCTTAATAACAAAAACTTTTTGAAGTTATTAAAATAGCCTTAATCAACGAAAAGTATATATAATGAACATGTAAACCATAAATATTTGATAAGATTGCCATAAATGGCTTAATCAAAACCCAGAAATAAGGTAAATAATTTCACAAAAAAAATGCTCTTAAACATATATACAACACTAAACTCATGAAATTCTAACCTGCTTCACCAGCTGCCAATCAACTCTGAATTAACAAGAGTTAAGAGCTCCATAACCACATTTATATCCTCAAGAAATTAAGAAAAAAAATGTACAGCAAGTGTATATGATTAACTTAATACTATCGACCTGATAACATGGTGATCATTATTGAATTTTCTGTAATGAATCTTTGATCAGTTAACAAAGACTCACTCCGGCTTCTCTCAAACGCAAAAGTAGGCTGTCTTGGCATTGGATGAGCCATAGTTCCTCCCTCCAACATCACTATAGCAGTTGCCATTGTTGGTCTTTCATGAGCTCTGTCCTGAACGCATGAGAGCCCCAACTGCACGCATCTTGAAACATCACTCAGCACGCATGAATCCCTTATTGATGGATCCACAAACTCCATCACATCTTCCTCATTCCAATGCTTCCAAGCCTAAATCAATACATAATTTCTTTAAGTTATTTTAATGGAAAATAGTTTGATCATGCGTTGACTTACACAAGCTATGAGGTTGAGATACTGTTCAGGATGTTGATATGTGCTGTTTCTCTCCCCGCTGATAATCTCCAAGACAAGTATTCCGAAGCTATAAACATCAGACTTTACAGAGAAAAGGCCTTTCATTGCATACTCTGGCGACATATAGCCACTGCAGTGTAATGGTTTTGCCAAAAATATTAGCTGCATGTTATGAAGTTTGCTTCAGTTTTAAGGCTATTTAAAAGGGGACATCTACATAAATACCACCCAATTCCTATGCATTTAGATATTTGAAACCTATGCTTTGCTTTTTTTTAACAATTATACCGTCAAAATCTTTCATATTAGATCAAAAATACCACCTTCTTTAACTTTTACAGAGTGAAATACACATTTTCATGCATACCTAAAATGACATATTTGTAAAAATTGAAGTTTTAAGTGTTAGAAGTGTAAATACATTAAAACTTACTATTATGTATGTAAATATTCCTTAAAATAATCATGAAATCACTAGAAAACAACTCGAAAAACTCCATGGTTCAAATTGATTATTATGTTCAAATTGATATTTCCTCGCTTGATTCAAGTTGACACAAAATGTGATTGTGTGTATGCATAAAATGTATTATGCATATCACATAATCGTAGTTGAGTCGGCCCAACTCAGAAAGTCAACAATAAGTTGAGCGAAACTCACTAAAATTAGACCTAAGTTAGCCATCCTAGTTGGATCATAAGACTTCCAAACATTATGGAACTTACTATGAGCCTACAACTCTTTTCGTTGCGGTTTCGTTGCCATCACTTCCAAAGATCTTCGCCATGCCGAAGTCCGAAATTCTTGGATTCATTGAGTCATCCAGCAGAATGTTGCTTGCTTTGAGATCACGGTGGATAACTCTAAGCCTAGAGTCTCTGTGGAGATAAAGAAGGCCTCTAGCAATTCCCTCAATGATATTGTACCTTGTGTTCCAACCTAACAATCTTTTCCTGTTTTGATCTGCTCGAAGCTATGTTAAGATTATTTTTTTGTTGTAAATGTGGTATAAAAACTAATTATAGAGATTAATGGGGGGTAAATGGTGATTAATATAGGAATAAAAATTGATTACCGAAAAGAAATGCATCCAAGCTTTTATTCGGCATGTACTCGTAGATAAGCATTTTGTGGTCACTTTGAGCGCAGAAGCCAAGCAGCCTTACAAGATTTCTGTGTTGTAATTTTGCAATAAGGATGACTTCATTTTTGAATTGTTCAATGCCTTGTCCTGAGCTGTTTGAAAGTTTTTTAACGGCTATTTCCTGCCCTCCTCGCAGTACACCCTGCAAATTATTTAAAAAGGTTAAAATTTAGAGGCATTTACATGCATGCCACATAATTCTTATTTATTTTTATATCTAACATATAAATATTTATATTTACATGCATGCAACTCAATTTCATGACATCATGTAAAAAATGCCACCATCATTATCATTTTAAAAATGAAATGCAGATTTTGATGGATAGGTTTATGAAACCAAGGTGTTATAAGTGCAAATATCAAACTTTGGGTTTTACATATGTAAATACATAATAAGAAGTGTGTGGCATGGCATGTATGTAAATTTTAATAAAATTTATTTGTTTTAAAAGCTATTGAATAATGCTATCCTTTTCATAGAAGATTGTTTTTTGATAGTATGAGTTAATAAACTAATTTAAGGGACTTAAATATTTGGCCAAGTCGAAGTAAAGTTTGTAAAGCGGGTACGAAAATCAACCTTTTCTGCCTTCTTTTATATTAGCAATGTCTGTTGTGTATTTTCTTACATTTTGTCATCGTTTTCTCTTTGGAAAGTTTTGCGGTATCAAGTTGCATCATATTGGTATCCGAGCCACCCATGGCAGATGTCAACAAATTTCAGGCACACAATGGTAATTGTAATTGGGAATCTTTAAGTGACGCTAAAATCTGCCTTGAACAAATGGTTTAGGGATTGTCGATATATTTTCAGCATTTCGTCCGGGAGCTACATTCCATCCAAATAGAGGTATCGCTAATCCGACAATCATACCGGAGATGTTGACACCCATACTAAGGACTGGAGAGATTGGCAGGTCACTCCACAATTTGAACAAATTTTAGGTCGAGGAGCTCAAATTCTTCTATGACGAGGAATAATCTAGAAAAAAGACAACAACTTTCGTAGAAGCACCCCACTTTCATGGCTATAATGAAGAGTGGCATCAATTTGATTTCATTCTTCACTCTAAAACTTGTCGGTACTAAACATCTTAATTTTCCCTCTCTCCTCTCAATAATGTCAAGCTACTTATTGTTTCATATAGGTGTAAGAAGTAATGGAGGAGTATTTTTGAAGGATATGGTAGAAATCAGAGTGGAGAAGTTGTAAAATGATATCTCACTAAAAGTGACATGTATAGAAATAATAATTTTATGAGTTTGGGGCTTGTAGCATTGATACCCCTTATGGGAGGAAGAGTCTCCAACGAAGATACAAGATGGGGTACGAAGTGCTAGTTTGTGTGGAGTAAGAGGTCTTTGCCAGGGAAAAAAAAAGGCAACCAAAAATATGGAGATGAGTATATATGGGAGAGGAGTGATGCAGAATTTCATATGGGTACTTCATTTTACAAGTTCTGAATGACATGTAGTTTATGAGATAACTGGAAGTAATTAGAGCTTCTAACCAAAATTGAACAAGTAATCTAGCCATGAGCAGCAAAGTATGGGTTGTCTCCATTAAATATTGATGCTTTCTCTTAGTCACTTCAATTTGTTGGGGTTTATATTGGCAACTAAACTAATGTAATATTCTTTGAGAGGACAGATCTTGTTTTAGGCGATGTGAGGTGTATTCACCTCCTACATACGACTGTGGAATTCTAATGTTAGTTTTGAATTGTGTTTGAAACAATTTAATAAATAATAAGAATTTGTTGGTGGTTTTTCGATTTGACAAGCAAAGGAAAAATCCAACAAAAATGAGAATATTTATCGATGAGAAGTAAATAATATTTATAGCCTTATATTGAAGGAATGGGAGCTGGTCCCCATACATCAAAATGAACCAATGCAAATGATTCCTTAGATCTATAAACAGGTATAGGAAATGGTTGTTTGTGCCTTTTGGATGAGTTACACTCATTGTATAATAACTTGGAAATAAGAATGCTAGTAGATTGATCATATGTGGTTGTTGCTGCTTCATGATGAGGATGCCCAAAACGCCTATGCCACAGTTCAGATGAGGTTGTGGATGCTTGAATGGATGAGAAAACAGGTAATAGGTACAACCCCTTTATATTGGATCCTTGAAGAATGGCTCAATGTGCCCTTAGGTCCATGATAAGGCCATGTTTATTAAATGAAATGTTACAATTTTTATCTGAAGCTAACTTGTGAACTGGCAGTATATTATAAGAAATGAAGAGAGTGTAGAAGTTGAGGAAGAAGAACTTATGGTTGGGAGTGAGTGGAATTCACTGTCTAGTGTGTGTGATAGGAAGAGCTGGTCATTCTTCAACTATCACGTTGTCATTGTCATGGTATGTTGTTATTTGTTGCAGTTGATTCATAGGTGGATTTGAGCTGAGAAGTTGCAATTGCAACTAGCACCCATTTTGCTGACATAGAATTGGTTTCAACTAGGAGAGATGTATTAGTTTTATCGTTGTTCGAAAGATAGGAATGATAGGAATTAAAGTTGGTTTGATGCCAACATATGATTGCGATATGACCATGCTTTCCACATATTTGACAAAATAGTGTTGAAGTATTGCTTAATGATCTATCTCCCCTGTTAGTGTGATATGACCATGCTCAGCAATGTTTTCTACTAGTGATTTGATCTCTAGTAGATATTAGGATATAAAGAGATTTCTCCTGGAAATATGAAGTTTATTTCTCAGTTAAATTGCCCTAGCCTGTTGGTGAATTGAAGCCTTCTTGCTAAAGAATACCATATTTTTGTGCTGAATTCAAGGTACAGGATATAATGTAGAATGGATGATGATATAGTTTAATAAATTATAGTTGAGAGAATTTTATCTATAGTTGTCATGTGAGAAATTCGGGATTTGAGATGAATGTCCATTATAGACTTGATTTTGTGTAGGAGGGCCTTCAAGAGATCCTTCTAAGAACCCATCAAAACCATTTGCTTAAACAATTTATAAATTTGAGACTTTTAGGTGAAGTAATTTTTCAATTATTTGCTAGATATTGGGTATGAATTTTATGTTAGTTATATAATATAGTGTAGAATATACTTCATGTAGTTTGTACAACTGACATATGTTGTTGTAGGTTTATTAATTATGCCAAATAATAGGAAGGACTTAGTTTGTTGGAAGAGTTATACAATCTCCAAACCGTCCTGTGAAAGTTGTTATATTTAAAAAAACAGGTAAGGGAGATTTGTTTTAAAATGTTCTGTTCAAAGGAAAATCTATCACATATGCTACATTTTTGTTAAATTTCCAAGTTGGTTGGTTTGAAAACATCCAATAATTTAGAAGCTCGTGGCATCCAATAATTTAGAAGCTCGTGGTCAATGAGGCACTAATCACTATAAGATATGCAATGATGCAACTGAAAGCCACTCCCTCTTGTTCTTTAGATATCTAATTTTTTTGGGGTTGATAAAAACAAACCTTCCCAAAAATTCTTACTGTTTTTACCTTCCTCGATCAATCATAAAGCTATCAAACGCCTCGTTTTGCTTATTTTATATGTTCCCGTTCATGTTATTTAGCAAGAGAGAAATGAAAGGATTTTTGTTGAGTTTTGTTCCTCTTTTTGCTCTGGTGGAGAGGATTAAATTTATTGTTCCTAGTGACGAAGAAGGAAAATTAATCATTTACTCTTTTGATTAATTGATGTAAGCTAGCTATAATTGAGTAGTACTCCAAACTTTTAGCATATGATTTACATTGGTTAGCGTGGTTGAATGACAAAAGGGATTATGTTGAAATTCATAATAATGCGGAATAAAGTGGAATATTTGATTGTTTCATTGATATGAGCGGGGATATAAATAACCCTTACAAGAATCCTATAATAGAAAAAATAATAAAAAAGAAATGATATGAAAGAAAAGATATATCACCGAATATCTTCAATAATCAATTCATATTAATTATTCAGAGATATAGGAAATAACATAAAATATGAAAATAAATAATTGTTAATCCAAGGAAATAAATATAAGATAGGAAAGGAAATATCTCCTTAATCTAAGGAAATAATTTATTCCTCATAACTTGTTATAGGAATAAATTATTTCCTATTATAATTTTTAATACTCCCCTCAAGTTTGGAATGTATGTTAACAATTCCTAACTTGCTAAGTGGTAAAAAAAATTGGTTGTTTGGATTATTGAATTTGCTAGATTTAGGCTTGGTTGAATTTTGAGTTTTGTCTTTCATGTGTTTCGGCATAAAAGAGAGATTCAGGCTTGGCTGAATTTGCTAGATTCAGGCTTGACTGAATTTTGAGTTTTGTCTGTCATATGTTTCAACGTAGAAGAAAGATTCAGGCTTGGCTGAATTTGCTGGATCCAGGCTTGGCTGAATTTTGAGTTTTGCAGGGAAAGTCACTTACAAGAAAACTGACTTTTAGTTGACTGCGGTTGTCGTTGGCTGCAGAGAAAACATGTAAATCACACCCAGTAAATTCTGCTGACAGCGAAAGCAGCAGAAGAAAGGGCGGCTGGAAACAGAGCTCCCCTAACGCTTGGGCCAGAGAAGAAAAAAATACTGGATGAGAAAGGGTCTGTTGAAAACGCAACTCCCCCTGAAGCTGGGGCAGGAAATAAAAAAATACTGCATTAGAATTGATCGGCTAGAAACGCAGTTCTTCCTGACGCTTTGGTAGGGAAGAAAAAAATACTGCAGGAGAAAAGGTCAACGATGGATTTTGCCGGCATTGTCAGATCCACGACAGCTACTGGATGAGAAAGGACCTGCTGAAAACGCAACTCCCCCTAAAGCTTGTGCAGGGAAGAAAAAAATACTGCAGTATAATTGACCGGGTGGAAACGCAGTTCCCCCTGACACTTGGGTAAGGAAGAAAAAAAATACTGCAGGAGAAAGGGTCAGCGATGAATTTTGTCGGCATTGTTCGA
Organism: Phalaenopsis aphrodite; assembly: GCA_003013225.1. Classification (NCBI taxonomy): domain Eukaryota; kingdom Viridiplantae; phylum Streptophyta; class Magnoliopsida; order Asparagales; family Orchidaceae; genus Phalaenopsis; species Phalaenopsis aphrodite. The sequence continues at coordinate 775,429 of NEWO01000004.1, forward strand.
TCCACGACAGCGATATCTCCAACGATATGATGATGAGGCGGGTGGCAGCATCGCTAGTGCTGCCCTAGCTGGAGCCTCATCGCTGGTGCCAACATAGGAGGGTACAACACAAGAAGTTTTTGGATGATTTGTGGTGATGTCTGGTTAAACTCCAAAGCATCTTGCTATCATGGTTTCTTGGGAGCCATGTATAGAAGTGAAGTAAGATCCCCCGACTTTCTGAAAGTCCTCGGAGAAGGTGAATCCTCTAAAACATCAGCCCGTGCATTTCTAGGCGATGGTGGTGGCAACAAGCTTCTAGTCAGATCCGAAAAGTTAGGAGTGTGATGCAGATGATTCCTCCCCATCATTGGCTGTGCTATGTTGATTGGAGGAGTCTCTGATCGCAATCTAGCATGCAAGGCATTAGTCGCTTTGGCAGGCAGAGATGGAGTAGGAGCATCGAGAACGGAGACGAGAGCCGATACTCCACAAATCTAAAGCTACGCTTCCTATGACCAGATTGCCTAGAAATTGTCATTTACTATCCAAAATAATCAAGTGGAGACACTCGTTGCTCCGCGACTGCATCTACAGAAGAATGTAGCAGATGATTTGCCATCGACGTAGTGGTCCTGCTATGAGGCTGCTGGAAAACTGGGCTGCTGGAAAACTGGCGTCGCCGACGGGCGCATGCCGCACTGGGATAAGATATTGCACGCTCGCCCTTCTCCGACAGGGAAGCAAAAAAAGCCCTTATCGGATCAGCAGCTGGGCTTTCGAGACGGAGAGATGGCCCAATTGGCTCTCCACTGGCGGGAATGGATAGGGATTGGAGAAAAAGAAAAAAACATCGTTTCAAATATCAAGATGAGTGTCCCTACCTTTCCGCACAGAAAATGACAGGAAAGGAGTTCGACAATTTTCAAAGAGAGATCGGTGGCTAGAGTACGGAATTAGGCTCTGATATCATGTTGAAATTCAAAATAATGCGGAATAAAATAGAATACTTAATTGTTTCATTGGTATGAACGAGGGTATAAATAACCCTTACTAGAATCCTATAATAGGAAAAATAATAAAAAGAAAATGATATGAAATGAAAGATATATTACCTAATATTTCCAATGATCAAATCATATTAATTATTATAAGATATAGGAAATAACATAAAATACGAAAATAAATAATTCCTAATCTAAGGAAATAAATATAAAATAGGAAAGGAAATATCTCCTTAATCTAAAGAAATAATTTATTCCTCATAACTTCTTATAAAAATAAATTATTTCCTATTATAATTTTTAACGAATGATTTAAATACACTTTTCGACTCATGTTGTTTCATGTTAATGTGTTATTGTCACCTCTAGACTAAGAAGCAACTCGTCGAGTCTATCTACATGATGTCTCTTGGCTTTAGATAAAATTATGCGGATATCAGGTAGCATATTGGATGGTATATAACTTAATTTAGGAAATTTTACATATAGACCACACAATTCTTATTTATTTGCATATATAACAGCTAAAGTTTATAAGTTACATTTATAACACTTCTGTTTTGTAAAATTGCATGACAGTGTGTATTTTACTATTAAGAAGTTAATAATAGTAAAATTTTTTATATGAAGTTAAAGATTAGAGTGGCATGCTTGTACATATGAAAATTCTTGCTGTTAGATTTGTTAAAATATAAGAATTGTGTAGTATGTATATAAAGGTCCTTTAAATTTATTTTTTATTCCTATGTCTTAGCCTATCCCTGAACATTTAGCTGGCCTTTTCCTCTTGGCAGCTTATTCTTCTTTTCCAACCGTGTAATCCTATTATTTAGACTTAAAGACATACAAACTTTGTATTTTGAATGATTTAATTACGCAGTTGGAAAACTGTGATGCATTATCTTCTCTTCTACCAGGAAGTCTGGCTAAGGCGATCTATTCGAGTATAATAATCAATAATGAACTTCAATTTTCAACTTCTTCTGCAACGACGACTTCATTTGTCCAGTTAAGCCTTCGGAAAATGACTGAGCGACGCAGCACAGCCAAACAAAATAACATTACTTGACCTGCTTAAAGTCACATTACGTTATAGACTAATCCAAATGCAACGACAAACCTTGGCTTGGCTATTTAATCAAAGAATAACGTTATATATAGACTACTCATGTTCTAGAATATGCTGATTTTTTTTTTAAAAAGTATGTTGAATTTTGTGGATAAGATAGATATTGCAGTCTGAATAACTAAACTAGTGCGAGATTTATTGATCACCTTATAAACTGGGCCAAATCCTCCTTCCCCAAGAAAATTAGAACTGGAGAAGTTGCTTGTTGCCTCCGCAACAGTATCAAAGCTGAATATTGTGGATTCGGAGCGCTTCCCATTACTTCCTTCCCCCTCAATCACAAGAACGCCTGTGAATTCTGTAGTAGGATTCACTGATACCTCTCGTTGCTTCCTTTGTCTCCTGAAGAAAGCTGGTTAATTGATTAAAGGGATTAGAACGGCAATTAGATACAGTTAATTGTGTTAATTATTTTAATCTTTATAATACTTGCCTCTAATTTTTCTCCGAAGCATCCACATCAGGCAAATGCATCCAAGTGCAAACAGCGAGGGTATGCCTATAACCAGTAGCAGAAACACAGAAATTTTAGCCTTCTTATCTGCAAAAACAACAACAACAACAAAAATTATATTTTGTAGCTTTTTAAGAGAACTTAACAGCAACATGGCCTTAAATATCTTACTTAAAATCAAAATTAAATTTTTGATAAACAGAGAGAATTCACTCACCAACAAGCTCCGAACCAGCAAGCTTGAGATAAAAATCATTGCCCCCATTAAAAAAAATATGAATATCCACAAATTCCCTCGCCCACTTCAAGCACCCAATCCCTGTCACAAAACTGTAAGCTTTACAGGAGCAATTCATCAAACAGGACTCCTCGCACCGCTCCGCATTACTCGAACTCTCATCCCAATCAGACAAATCCGGCAAATTGATTCCCCCCATGTGATAAAACCCATCCTTTTCTCCTTCTCCGGCGCTCCCATTCCGCTCACACTGCAGCGGCGTTCTCCTCACGCAACCTTCCGGAGCTTTCACGAAGCCTTTGAGGCACTCGCATGCCGGCGGCTGGGTGGCGTTCTCGGCGTTGGTGCAGGTGGCGTTGTTGCCGCACCGGTTGTAAAGTTCGCATTGTGTGCGCGGCTGAGACCAGATCTGTTCCCATGCGCTGGCGTTATATTGCCATTCAAATTGCCGCTCCATGCCGTCGGCGGACAGGACGAAGCGCTGCGGCATGCTGTTGATGGGGCTGTAGTAGAAGTACATGAGGTTTTCTGAGACAAAGTTGTTCAGACGGAAGCCGTAGATGTACTCCGGCACCATGCCTTCTACCCCTATGAATATCTGGTTAAAATTTAAGTGCAGAGTTTCAACACTATATTTTTATATTCAGACCCAGCTAGTAAATTCATGCAGGATGTTAAAATTGGGCTTAATATGAAGTGGAGTCGAGGGGGAGAGCTTATTTTGTTTGGTAGTGCAAGATTGTTGAAGAAGATGTAGATAAGTTGACTTTTTGTAGTAGTAATATAATTAGGAAGATTTACAAAAGTACACATAATTATCAATATAAAAAATGCTTTTTTTATAATTTATTCATATTATATTCTTATATTTAGTTGATATTAATTTTTAAAAAAAATATTATGTTGTGGCAAATCTAATTGTAAAATGAGATTTATTGTTATATATTGTTAGGATTAAAAAAATTTAAAATTTATATATATTAAATCCAAATGAGAATGCGATAGCTTAAAGTAATGAAACAGTGAAATAGTCTCCAAAAATCAGTCCTAAATCAAGTAATTCAAACTACCTGTATTTGCCAAATCATTAAAAGCAAATCCTAGGTGACATTCAGCTTAATTAAATACGGGTTATATTAAACATCAATGCGGAAAATTTAGTTCTTAAAACGGAAAAAATATTAGGTCAGAACTACGCATGCATCCGGATTTCAATGATGATGCATCACGTGTCAAATGGGCCCCACAAATTTTAATACTTCCAATTTATTACATGTGTCACCTCACTGTTAGACCTGGACATAATATTTGCTAATTAAAAAAAGGCATTTACATACATATCACATAATTCATGTATTTATATATTTATCAATTCAAATTTTATATATACATATATGATTTAAATCTTTAATATCACACCAAAAAATAATTCTATAAAAATAAAATAGACCCATGTATGATTTTATGACAGCAACTTTACTTAAATATAAAGCTAAGGTGATAGATAAATCATAAAAATAAGATTGGCATTTACCAATTCAATTCAATTTTTTAAATGACAAGAGTTTGAGGTGTAATCTTCTTTCCTCCCCACAAGCATACATACCTGTCCGTTCCACCGGCCGGAGCGCCACCGTGGCTTGCCGTCATCCCATATAAAGATCTGCGTTGACCGATCAGGATTCATCCCAATAGTAAACCTCCCCGGCGACGGATCATCGTCGCTTCTCCACGAAGTATACACATGATTCTCGTTCGTGATCAGATCAAGTCCTATCTTCATGCCAGGAAGGTAAGTATCCGTCGGATTATCAAAGCTCTCCCAAACCATGGCTTCCGAGTCGTTAAGCACCAGATTTCCGCTATCCAGCAACGTCGCCGTCAGGTTTCTCGACGTCGTCGACACTCCGGACGTCCACACGACATTCTTCGAGCCGTCGAGAAGCACGAGATTACCATCTCCGGCGATGGCGAGGGACCCGGAGGTGTCGGAAATGGGAGCTTTGCGGTTGGCGACCCACACGAAGGTTGACGTGCTGGAGAAGCTGCGGTACCAGATTCCGACGTAGCGATTTGTGGAGCGGAGGGGGCTGAAGAAGCCGAGCTCGAAGATGCCGGTGGGGGATACGATGGTGTGGCCGTCGGCGAGGGGTTGGTTGGAGGAGACGGAGGAGGTTGCGGCGCGGGAGGATGGGAGTGAGCAGAGGAGGATGGCGGTGAGGGGGAGGAGGAGGTCAAAGTAATCCATGGGTCTTCCTTCGTGAGAAGATGGAAGTGCGGTTGGAGTAGAGTGGGAGTGGAAGCTTAATTTGTTTCTATATAAGGTTCTCGAGTCTCTATTTAAGTGGGCTTTATCATTTTTAATATTGGTGAATATCAGTGTATTGCGTTGAGGCACACTTGACACGTGGTATTCCATCGTTTGACACCGAACGTAAATTACTTTAAGATTCCTTACATAATATTCTTTCCTTTGCAAGAGGCTATAGCAAAAATTTGAGTGCTTTGTTTAGTGATCATATGTCACGTGAGAAGTGGGCCCCACTCTTTTAAAAAAATTTAGAGTGAGTTAGCTCTGGTCATAAAGGTTAAACTTAAGAATGGAGCGTGAGTTATTGTTTATGTGAATTTTTGTTTTATAATTAAACTAAGTGATTTCTGTAATTTATATATTGTAAAATAATAATATGAGAGTAATTCAGAATTATATTGTAGAAAAAATAATAAATGCTAGAGATGTTGAAGATGATTATGCTTTTATATTATAATTATAAATTCTATAGTTAAATTATATAGTGGCAGGAAACGCACGTCATGTACTGCTGCCTTGAAACATTCAATATAGGCATGAGTAAAATATTGTACATACAAAAGTGACGAGATACCTTGATTTTTAATGCCCCGATCTTCGTAGATTTACGAAGAAAGAAAAAATTGATGTAGATTAATATTCTTAATTAAACTTATAACTTATTGTCAATGATTCAGGTCTGCTTGGAGCAATTATAATTTATTAAATAATCTGTTGATAAATTAATTAAAAATAAGCTGCTGATAAGTTAGGTGTGGTGAATATTATAATTTTTTTTTCTTTGAAAAAGTCAGATTGTTGTAAATAAGCTCCCACCGCACTTAAATATGTGCGGTATGAAAACGTTATTTTCTACATTCTGAAAACACATAAGCTGTCAAAATGCTGTTTACCCAAACATGTCGGATGGGTTTTCAAAACGTCACTGCACCAAATAAACTGTCCCAAACGGACGCTCAGCTCTGTCTCCCATGGATTATTTGGATATATTCCTAATTTAAACAAACTAATATAACTAATATTACAAAAATGGCGAGATTCATGTGGCTAAATATATAGTGTATTTTTTCCCCAAATATTATATATAATAATGCGGCTGCCATCAAACATGGAACATAATATTTATTAGAATTTAAAATAGTTTTATCTCACATTTTTTTTCTGTTAAGAGTTTTAAATGCGAAAAAGATTATTTATCTTCTAAAAAATCGATATATTTTTTTTTTTATTTTTTACTCCTAAACAATGTGAGAGAATATAATTTGTAAAGGCAGATAAAAATTGTGTTTATTTTAGGCGAAAATTTTAAAATGGCTTTTAAATTTTTTTTTTTTTTTTTTCAATTGACTCAGAAAAAATTGTGAGTCGTCGGATCGGCGAGATTGCCCCTGGGATGGTGATTTTGATAATTTAAAAATGTATATATATTAAAACAGTTTCTTTTTTTTTATAAAAAGATTTACTTATGTTGAATTTTAAATTGTCATTTGTGAACATGTTTCTAGAGTTAGAGCCGGATGGAGGAGAGAAGAAGTAATGAATGAGTCAAGAATTCACTGTAGAGAAAATGTGGAGAGGTCTCTTTATTTATTCTTTTGTCTTTTATTTATAGAGGCATATTTGTATAATTATAGAGAGGGAGAAAAGTTATTGGAGATCGTTCTTAATATGATTGATGCTCGAATTAATCGTATAGATTTTGTATCATATGTGTATTATAATTTGAATTCTAATATGACAATAATTGTCTGATCGGTCTGCTTGAATTTGGTGGGTTGAGATAACCGACTGAGCGACGGCCCTGCCTTCTGAAGTATATATCGGTCGGTTGAGGAGCCCGGTTGAATGGCGATCTTGCCCACTGTAGCAAGAGCGGATCTGACGACTAGCTTGTGATCAAAGGCTCTTGAATGAGTATTGATCGGTTGAGACTATGAACGTGGTTCGCCGATTAAATCTCCCACAATAGTGTGTCGGTTGAGACTATGAACGTGGTTCGCCGATTAAATCTCCCACAATAGTGTGTCGATCGATTCTAATCATTTGGTCGCTTATTGCTGACAATTTTTTTGTATACCTATCAATTCCTAAAATTTCCATGTTCCTTGAAAGCGACGACTATGAATAGGATAGGAAAATTATTACCGTTCAATGGTACTAGAATCAATAAAATCAATTTAATAATTAACTCCTCTTGGATTTTGTGCCGAGAGTGCTCTATAAATAGTGCATGTTCTAGATATTGAATCCATTGATGTTATTCCACCTTGGATAATTGAGTTGCACCGTGACCGATGGTTCGAGTAATATCGCTTTGGACCCCAAAATTCTAACGAAGGTAGGCTACATGCTAGTGGCAGCGGTAAATAAAGATATAGTTAAGAAAAGGAAACGGTCAAAGCTTGAACCTGTGTCAGCTGATTAGGTTACTTATTTCGGGATCCAAAGGGGCAGGCGTCGAGAGTCCCTCTCTAGAAGACCGTAGCCACTAAGCCCGATACATGTGTGAGCTCTAAGGGCCAGCAAGACTAGCTTGCCAAAGAAGTCGAGGATGGTAGAAAGATGTTGGGAGTGGAGATTGAAATCTTACCTCAGTTGCTACCACAAGAAGGTAAAGGTGCTTCGATACGAAGGGAAGAGAAGCCTTTCCACATCTTTTCTTAGATGGATAGGTTTATGCGTACGTAATATATATATATATATATATATATATATATATATATATATATATATATATATATATATATATATATATATATATATATATATATATATATATNAAACGTCACTGCACCAAATAAACTGTCCCAAACGGACGCTCAGCTCTGTCTCCCATGGATTATTTGGATATATTCCTAATTTAAACAAACTAATATAACTAATATTACAAAAATGGTGAGATTCTTGTGGCTAAATATATAGTGTATTTTTTCCCCAAGTATTATAGATAATAATGCCCGCTGCCATCAAACATGGAACATAATATTTATTAGAATTTGAAATAGTTTTATCTCACATTTTTTTTTTGTTAGGAGCTTTAAATGCGAAAAAGGATTTTGATAATTTAAAATGTGAAATATATATATTAAAACAATTTTTTTTTATAAAAAGATTTACTTATTGTGAGCATGTTTCGAAAGTTAGAGCCGGATGGAAGAAAGAAGAAGTGAAGAATGAGTCAAGAATTCACTGTAAAGAAAATGTGGAGAGGACTATTTATTTGTTCTTTTCTCTTTTATTTATAGAGACATATTTATATAATTATAGAAAGGGGGAACAGTTATGGAAATCGTTCTTAATACAATTGATGCTCGAATTAACTTGGATGTAGCAGCCTTGCGGCGGAGGATGCCACCTTGCGAATTGGGTTGGATGAGGTGTTGTGTGAGTTAGGAGCACTTCACGAGTCGACAGACCTATGCAAGTGGGGTGCAAGCTCCACCGCAAGGCTGACCGAGTGGAGCAAAATAGGATAGGAGAGGTGATGGTTGTCCAAAGGCTAACACATGGTGAATTACTTTAAGTAAGCTAGACCCATTTCTCGTAAAAAAAAAAATTGATGATCGTCATACTATTTTTCTTTTATCTGTGTAATGGATCTTCATACAATGTTAGGACATTAAATCATCACCATGCTTCCACAATATTTCGGGCACATAAAAAAATAATTTTTATTTTGTTAGTACTCCTATTTTATTCTTTAATTATATTTAAAAAGGAAAATTTTGGTCCATAACACCTAATTCCTACGCATTTACATGTCTCGCACCAAAATTTTCATATATGCTTGGATACCATTTTAGTGCTTTAAATTATGCATGGAAAGTTATATTTGACATTTAAAAAATAATAATAATGTTATTTTTGATGTGAAATTAAAGTATTCAGTGTTATGTAGCTAAATTCCCCGTTGAAAAAAGCCATATGAAAAAATGAGCTTGAATTCTTAACTCCGGCTCCTTAACCTCCAATTACCCTTAAACATGTACCACTTAGAAAAAGGCTGCACAGAGAATAAAAAAAATGAAGAAACAAAGAGGAAATAGTAAATAAAGAGTAGATAAGTTTGATGAAGTTGAATTATTTTGTCGAGTTAATTAGTCGAACAGTTTGGTCGAACTGATCCGATAAATTGATCGTTCGAGCTGATCTATTGAAATAACATGTTGTAGGACAATTAAATTGGTAAATGTAGGCTCACCGCTTCACTCAAGACTCGGTCTAAGAAAATTCAGCTATACAAAAATAAGTGAATTAGGTCTTCCAACTATTATAATAAAATATATTTTTAATTATATTAATCAGCATAATATATATTATGCTTTTTAATGTACCGTTCTTCTTGAACTGATCCAGAGAGCCGGTATCTGTAGCTTTCCCTACCATTTCCTAAATCCTTTTTTCTCTCATTCCTGTACGTGTGTGTGTGTGTGTGTGTGACCTTTATTAGTGTGCCACAACATTGAAAATATGCGTGTGATATTATGATGATAAGATCAGCGCATAATTTTATATCTCTTGGCTCTCAGATGCGTCCTCGTCATAGAGCCTTTTAAAGTAATATCATGTTGTGTTATTTATAAGGGTCTGCGCTGATCTTTTCTTACTCGTTTTGGATTCAAAATTTTTAAAGTCACTAATATTTTAATATTTTGATATGTAGATATATGTCCGAGTTCAAAAAAAAAAATAGTTTTTTTTGTAATCCTATATGATAACATAGGAGAATATTTCTCTCGTGTTATTTCACATTATTCAGATATTATTGTGGAGGTATTTATGTGTTATTGTGTTATTATAATGCCAAAAATATTCTCAAAACACAATAATACATGAATACCACCACAATAACACCTGAATAATGCGGAATAACACAGGAGGAATATTCACTTGTGCTAAAACGAATTTTTTTTTAAGTTTTTCTGTCTCATTCGCGTGACATGATTTCATTGGACTCCGAACTTATATCTACATCCGTAGTCCGGAGTGAGATTTACAGATATAACACATTGTTTTATGTATTTGTATAGCAAACATTTACAAATTCATATTTATTTCTATATATTTTGATGTCATAACTATATTCATGAAAAAAAGATTATATTTTTTAAAAGATAAGTTATAATGATAGTTTTGATGTGATTTTAAGGAATTGAGAGTTATGCATGCAAATAATAGAATTTGGTTGTTAGATATGTAAATACTTAAAAGTTGTGTGATTTGCGGTTAAATGCCCCTTCAACCATATACCGAAGAGCATAAAATTGAAGTGACATTATAAGGCTTATTGAATACTTGCCATTGATTAATATAAGAAATATGTAGCTTACTGATTAGATAATAATATGTTGAATTTCATAGGAAGCTGCTGGCTGAGTTCATCGATTGAAGCTTTCCGAGTAATTTGGACGAGTCAAAACAAATTGTTTTATAAAAGTTTAAGAGAGTTTGTTTCTACACAAATAAAATTTTGATAAGGATAAGATGATTTTAAATTTTCTAAAATTATTTTAAAATTCATGTGATATATGAACAATCGATTAATTTTTTACTTTTTACTAACACGAGTAGATTTGAAGAAATAATCTTTGATGGGATAAAACAACATTACTCGAGTCAAGTGCAGGAAGAGACACCAAATCAAATGGCTCGAACTTTTTACAGAATGATGCTCAAAGGCAACTGTGGGAGGGATGCACTACCCATTTTGAGTTATCAATAGCTTTCAAAATGCTAAAAGGTAAAATAGAGTTTAGTATGCTCTGAGAGTGCTTCAATCAGTTTGCAACATTATTGAAAGAGAGTAATCCAAAGGAAATTTTAGTTCTGGAAGACTTATACCGAACGAGAAAAATTGTCTTTATGTTTGAGTTGAAAATAGAGAAAATTGATTATTGCGGGATGAAGGTATATTATTTTATAAGTTCAATGAAGTAGAGACTCAGTGCAGATTTTGTACCTCTCCGATTTTGAAACCTAAGAAAAAAAGAGGTAGAAAGAAGAAGAGTAGGGTTTACGGCTGCCATATCTCACGATTTTTCTGAATATGATCTATAGAGAGAGGTTGTCAGAGGCAAGAAGAAGGGCAGAGTGTACGTGCTGAAGTCTCAAGCGTCGGCTTACGATGCATGCCCGACCTCTAGCACAACTGGTGCATCTACTTCCATTGCACAAAAGGAAGAGATTTGTAGCTTGGTTGTTGCTCAGGTCTCCACCCAACTAGTCACCCCAATATTTGAGATGGAGCAGAAGATGAAATTAGAGATCAAAGCGATGCTGCGTTCTGAACGGCAAAGAGGGAAGCAACCAGGTCAGGACGACGTTGAGGATAATGATTAGGAGGAGAAGATCAATCAGGATGATGAGGGGTTATACTTTGTATATTTGTATTTATTAAACAATTTATTGGTCCCGAACAATATTATTATTGGATAGTTGTATATTTTGTTTCATTTAATGCAATTGTTTTTCTTTTATTTTTTTAAATTGTTTATGCATTAATTATTTACTGTGTTGTGTTGTGATGTATGAAAATTGTATTGTTACGATTGGAGATGAGTAAATTATGGTGTTGAAGGAGTTTAATTTTTCTTTGATGTTACACGTATTCGACAGTTTTCCAATAGTTTTATGACTGTTTGATAAAGTTATGAAGGTTTTGTGAAAGACTATCGAACAAACAATATTTTCATAAGGTGTTGCATTTTTTCAAAAAATAAAAATGTCAGTAATTATATATGGTTAAACAACAGTTATGAAACATTTTTTTCGGCGAAAGAGCAATACTTTTCCGGCGGAAGTGAACACTTTTCTGTTGAAAATAGATGTCGGTTATATTTTCGACAGGCACCGACGGTTAAACATGTTATAGTTTTGAACCAACAACGATAGTTAAAATCAGTCGGATAATCGTTGGTGTTAAAGAACCGTTGGTAAATGTGTAAGTAATTTTATTATTGACAAACATTTTTGCTACGTCAGATAAACTGTAGCATAACTGTTGGTATTTTATTTAACGACAGTTTTAAAATTATTAGCGACGGTATTTGACCGCTGGTAATAAGCTAAATTTCTGTAGTGATAGTATCTCAGCGTAGTATGAAATCTAGCACGCATGCACAAATAATAGAAGTGACAGTCAAATACATCAAAGATGTTTACATGGAAACCTAAAAAGAGAAAAAACCACATTGTCTAGCCCAGTCAGAAAGATCTTTTTTAAGTTGATGAGTACACGCATTAGCCATTGTTCCACAGATGACAAGTAGTTACACAGTTCATCAAAGTATAATGTTTATATATAAAAGAATTTATTGTACAATGGTTAGAAGTGGTAACAATTAAGAATAGTTGACAGGTTTGAAAGTTTATATAATTTTTAATTCAAGGTTATAAGTAGTAGCACAAATTATTAAAAGTTGAAACTTTATATAATTTTTAATTCAAGTTTGAAGGTTTATTACTCAAAAAATACATAGAGATTCATTACATGCTTCGAGATTCGTTCCAAATGAAGAAAATTTGTTGAAGACAAATCAAGCCTATTTAGTTCCAACTAAGCCAATCACAAACAAATCTTGGGCTCACTGAAGCTCGACTCGTTTACACTCCTAACAATAAAAGCTTATCAAAAAAAGCTATTTAAATGGTATATAGTTTCAGAGAAGCGAAAGTATCACAACATCTCACAGCATAAAGTATCAAAGTAATTGAAAGCCGACTAGCCGAGTCTTGCCTCAACAAGCTCGAGCTCATGTCTCCTTAAGCTTGACTCGCTAACACGTTAACTAATCGAGCTATATTCTGCTTGACTCACTTACACTTTTAGATAAAATGGTACTCAAATCAATAAGATTTGACATTCTTGTAGATAGAATGGTATTCTTATACATATATATATCTTCGGAATTTATATATCTAACACAAATTTTTGATAGTTTTATTGTGACATGTATAAATGTATTAGTTTGACTCTTCAATAAAATGACAGGGGTACTAGTTTTATAAATAGCAACACAGTGTCATGTATGTAATTATTCCTTGAAGTTTTTTTATCAAAATAGCTAAATATGTTTCTATCTGCAATATAATTATAAAGGTAGTTTGTGATTCTCTTTATACATCCAACTATCTAGATAATGACTTTTTTATTTAATTTCTCCATTATTTAAGTCCTCATTTCTCCATTATTTAAATATTGACATAGTTGAACTTGTTCATTTATGTTAACAAAAATCAAACTCGTTTGACGTTCGACAAGTAACTTGTTAAATACTCGACGTTATTCACAGATATAACTCGTATCATACATCATATATTACTTAAATAAAACTTGATTAGTTAGAAATTATTTAAGTATAAATTTAATAGTGATATATTATTGTATCAATAATATTTTTAGATTAACTATTAATTTATATTAATTTTATTATTAATTATTAACTATTTAAACATTAACATTATGGAATTCTAAAAGTAAACATCAATTTTTGCTCATTCTCTTTTAATATGTTTGATGTGACTGCCCTTGATTTTTCTTAATTATTTCTACAATTGATAAATGATTTCATATTATGAGTTATTTTGTAATCCTACTTCATTCTTTTTTTTTTTGACAATTGTTTCAATATTTTTTCTTTATCTTAGAATTGATTTCTCTGAGAAATTATCTATTATAGACACTAGATGACAACATTTTTGTTAGTTCATTTGCTTATATTTATTTAGACTTATACAGTCATTTATCATATTTTTATATGAAGATCTAGATACTCGTTCGAGTTTTTAGCATGTTTATCAGTTTGTTTAAATACTCGTTCACTTGTTATAAACAAAACAAGTACAAATCAAGTTCAAACATAAAAAGACATTAAACAAGCCAAGCTTGAACAATAAGTAAAAGCTCGACACAAGCTTAAGCCGAACATGAACTATCTATACTTTTACCATCAAGTCTAAACTATGATATAATCGGCTCGATTACAATATCGTTATTTTAAGCATTTCAAAATTTAATGCTTGTGAAAATTTTCAAACAGCTAAATTAAAAAAAAAAAATTGCACACTTACAAAAATTTAGCAAATATTCATATTACTATTATTATAATTATCATTATTTAAATCGTATGAAGTAGACACTTATTCTATCCTGCAGCTAATTAAATTCAAATCCCATACGAAATCCTGTAAAAAATAATAAAATAAAGAATTATATTGAACTAGCTTTTTTGTTGCTTTTGGATTTGAAAAATCAAAGCAAACTTTTTTTTTCATATTTTTTTTGGGATGGAATTGATGTGTCCACTCGGGTCAAAGCTTTGGGTTCGAGTTGGATTCAAAAACGACACGACACAAATCAGGTCAAGCCGATCTGAATTGGGTTGACTTATTTGATCCGGACCCAAATAAAAAAATATTCAGGTCAACCTAAAATTAGATTTTTTGAGTTGAGTTTAAGTTTTGTGAATAATTCATGTCAATTTTTTTGACACATATAGATATTAGTTTGATTTGGTGAACCCAAACTCGAAAATGACTTGACCTGAAACAGGCCAACCTGATCTTAATCGAACTAAAAAAAAATTTAATATTTTAATGTTAAAATTAATTTAAGTAATATTTTAATAAAAAGAATCGGGAAAGATATTAGAATTTGGACCCGAAAAAAGTCTCGTTTGGTCAGACGTCCCATGAGACTTGAGGAGACGCCCACCAAAGCTGAATAAACGCCGACACCGCATGCGACGAAGTTCATCTACGCCGTTCAATTAGGACGGAACAGAAGCCGTGCAATCGCGGGACAATGGTGCCAGCGAGTCGCATATTTATCAGCACATTTCCCGGTGAACACATATTAACCCTGAAGCCCGAATCTTTTCCCCCTTTCTTGATTCTAGAAGAGAAAGGAATCGCGAGGAGGTGTCTGAGTTCTCTTTGCATCTTTTCAGGCGAGTTTTCAAGCTCCACCATAACTTTTGTGATCTTAGGGTTTCTCTTCTCGATTGTCCGCTGCAGCTTGATTTATTAAAAATGTTTTGAACCTAGAATCTTGGTGGAGCTATTCATCGATGCGAATCTGAGTAGAGTAGGCTATTGTTTTTCTATTTTTTGTTTTTGTTTTTTTTTTTTTTTGGTGTTTTTGGATGAGTCATGGCGAGTAAAGAGACTGATTCTCTTCGTCGCCTATTTAAGCGTTTGTCGAAGTGTACTAGATGCTGCTGTTCGAATAGCAATGATGTGGAAGAGCCCAATGGATGTTTTGGCATATACGATTCCGCTTCTCGATCTTGAGTTGAATTATTGTTTTGCATGTTTGCATTGCTTCCACTGATTTCAGATCTGGTATAATCGCAACCTTGCTAATGTGATGTTGATGATGTTAGAGTTTGTTGGGCATTGGGAAATTTCATAATATAATCTTTTCATGTGAAGTTTGGGTCGGTGGTAAATATGTTGAGTTCTTTGCTCTTGTTTGCTTGCTTGTATCTAGCGGAGCCACACTCCCTGCCATCATCGCATTCACACACCAATATTAACATCTCCCAGTTAATGCATGTAAAATACTAATACTCATTTTCTAAATCCATGCCCTGAGACTCCTTGAAAAACATGCTTCTGGAAATGTTGTACTGCCGCAAGTGTTGTATAGGTTGGATGCATTGAGCTTAAGATGTCACATAGGTCATCGAGCAGGACATGGGCTTGATGGTTATAGGCTGCTGTACTGGTATTTTGTAGTTGAGAATTGGTGGTATGTGGACTGCGGTAGACTAAGAGACAGGACAACTAGGATTTAGAGTGATGGTCCCGACTAGCAGGATTCATGCAGAAGGCAAAGGATCTAATCCCAAGATACCTCCATGTGTTTGACATGATTTTTCAAAACCTTTCCTCTAGAATTTCTTAATATGCAGGGGTAAGTGCAAGGGCTTAATTGTAATGTCCCGGATTAAAGATGAGTTAAGTGCTTAGAGTTGGAGTGATAAGATTTGCTGTTGATGCTGTTGCACTTGTTCGCTACTGTGAAAGGTGTTGATGTTCGACTGATCAGTAAAAGCTGGAATGTTTTTCACCGGGGAAGTCGAATTGTTGCGAGCAAAAACATTATGATAGAGAGAAAAGGAGTTATGGTCTTCTTTGAATAAAGATTCCACACATAATTAAAATAATTGAATTCAACACAGCAGGCAAGTTTTTTTTTTTTATGTGGAAAGCGAGAAGTGGAAAAACGGTTGGATCTAGCCTAGTTAAAACATTTTTATTAGTCATTATTAAAGATTAAAGGGCGACTTCTCCTCAAATTTGAGGTTTTGAGTACAATGCAACAAGACTTGGATAAAAAAATCTCATGTGGTTGTAGAAAGAGTTTGGAGGCGTTGAGATTGACAAAAGGTGTCAAGGGTGATTGGCTTCAAACATTGGCTGTTGAATGACTAAGGGTTGCTGGTGTGTCATTTTCCTAAGAGGGGGGACTGAAGCATCTAGGAATTATCAGGCATTTGAGGGTGGTTAGTGTGGTTGTTCCCTTGGAAGATGAAACAATGAGAAATTGGGAAGGTTAAAAGGAAAATAGGGCTAGCGAAAAAGTTGAAACGATCAATTGGTCCTCCTAGCTTTATTCGGAGCCTCTACAATACATGGACTGTCCTCATTAAAATCTGTTATGCATGTGTAAAAGTAAATTTTTTTATAGATTATGGGAAAGGCTTTTTGACAGTTTTTGTTGAAAATTTCCAAATTAAAATCCAAATTATATGGTTAAAATAGATATCTTCCTTAAATGTGAACAAATGATCACACCTCTCCATTTGCTTGGGTGATTGGCCAAGGACAAGCAATGCTGTTGGCCATCTCTAGCACTCTGTAACTGGCAATATAAATGAACAATTGTTAAGTCCTCGACACCACAAATTCAATGGAGTTAATGGATTGGAATTTTTAGAGTAGACTTGTTTGGATTAATGTTGAGATGTTGAGCCCCACTTAGTGGGGTAAAGGCTTATTGCCGTAATATTGAGATGTTGTTTTGATCAAGTATAGGGAAAATAACAACATTGGAATGTGATTTTTGTATCAACTTGTTCTTTTCTTCGAGAGCAATACAAAGTTGCAAGCGATTCAAGAACGAGAGGCATAAGGGAGTCACAGTATTTTTGGAATTTTGTTTAAATCAAATATTGGGTCACTAAATTTAATGATTTTAAGTTGCCTTTTTTTATGGAAAAATATCATATCCTCGACATCAATTCTCTTCCATAAGTATCTTGCAAATCTATATTCCTGAAAAGTCGCATACACACCACAAAGCTTAAATTTAGGCAAGCAGACCATGCAAAATCTAAGTTGAGGCATTGTAATTAGGCACGTGAAGATTGACCTGAGGAATGAGAAGAGGGCTAATGTCGTCCTGAATGTGTGCAAGCTAGTATGCTTTTGCTCAGTTTGGCTAGTTCAAAACCTGAATGCACATTAATTTTGATGTTCATGGCGTCGTTGGAATTGTCAAGACGAGATAGTATTTTTTCCTTACAAGATCAGATGGTTTTTTCATCCATAAATTTGTTGGAATCAATTTTTTTCTAGAAAAAAATTGACCTAATTTTGAGTGCTTTGAGATGTGTATTTTGCACTAAAATTGTGCTTGATCAGAGGGAAATTTGCAATCCCATCAATCAACTAGTGGATAGCCTTGACACTAGACTCTTTTGCAAGAATTGGTATGGAATTAGTTGTTATCTTTCACTTGAGTGGATTGTTCTTGCTTCTATAAGTTGTTTGTTTTGTCTAGAAATTCTTCAGTCCTTTCTGGTTTAGTACTATAAATCTTTGTTTTACCATTTATCGCAGACACGCTCATTAATTACTATGTTTCATTCTTTGTGGTTGTCTAGTAATGCCTTTTCTTTGGGCGTGAAGTCATTGCAAATTATCTGATTTATTTATACATTTATTCTGGAGCAAGTGACATTTATCATTATTTGAGGCATGCCTTGTTATCGAGCTATAAATTACAAATACCGACACATGACAGGAGGAACACATAAACATAAAAGTAGGATAAGACTTGTCAAGGCTATGATATTTCTTTTATGCATTATTAATATAAATTGTGTAATTAAAACATTTAATGTCAATATTTTATATCAAAATACATTATATAAAGAAATATAAATTCATATGCATTACATCAAATGCTTCATGATCAACTAAATAAAATTAATGTAGTTTAATTACAATTATATATTTCAGTTATTTATTATTTGCCGGGTGAAACACTTAATGTCAATATTACTCATATCGGGGAGTTTTTGATGTATGCTCGTAGCAGACATGGACTTTAAAGGACTTTTTTGAAGTGCTTGTGATTCGTGGTTGTTAACTATTAAGTAGGACACTTTGCATGTTAGTACCCTACTTTGTGTCGTTTTCTATCCTTATCGTGACAACTATTTATTTTTTGCACAAATTATTCTTGGTTTAAGCTTTGTAATCATTTTAATTTGCCAATTGGTAGAAGCTGCCTAAGATTTTAATTTTCGCAGATTATTAGCATATTCTCTTACTGTACATGAGCAGGTTGGAGGCACAAATGGATGAACAAGTGTTAAAGGAGTTCTATGTACCCAAATACATTCTTGTACCCGATTCAAAGGATGAGGTGCCTCTACGTCCGCCTAGTACTCCAGTTATAGTGTTTATAAATTCCAAAAGTGGTGGCCAGCTTGGCGGTGAATTACTTCAAACATATCGTCAGCTTCTTAGTGAAGAACAAGTATGATTTTCTTAGAATAAAGAGTTTCTCTGATAGCTATTTTTCTGTTGTGATAATTTGATCAAGTGCAAATGTCTTATGCTCCCTTAATTTGATCTGTGTACAGTTTAACATTTTTTTATTGATGAAAAATCTAGGTTATTGATTTGGGGCAGGAGGCTCCTGATAAAGTTTTGTATAGGCTCTATGCCAACCTTGAAAGGCTCAAATCTAATGGGGATATACTTGCCTCTGAAATTGAAAATAAGCTGAGACTCATTGTGAGTAAATGCTGAAAAAAGTCACGTCTTTAATAGCATGGTTTTCATTTGATATTTACTCTTGAGCTGTAAATGGTGCTGTTGACTTGTCATGCTCTGGTTAGGTTGCAGGCGGTGATGGCACAGCAGGTTGGTTGCTTGGAGTGGTTAGCGATCTGAAACTAACTCGCTCACCTCCGATTGCTACTGTTCCTTTGGGAACTGGGAACAACCTTCCTTTTTCATTTGGTTGGGTATGTTAGGCACAATGATTTGCTTGAAATAGTTCAATTTAATTCTAATTCTTATATATATATATATATATATATATATATATATATATATATATATATATATTCTAAAAAGCTCAAGGGCTGATTTTATTGAAATAGAAAAGATACATAAAAGTTCATTTTTCTTTCATAAAAGTTCATTTTTCTTTCATAAAAGTTCATTTTATTGAAATAGAAAAGATATATATATAGAAAGATGAAGCTCATTTTTCTTTCATAACATTAATCTTTCCGCACAAAGACATAGAAGAGAAATTTAAAGATTATGACCATTTATCCTTTACAGGTGGTGGTGGTGGTGGTGGTGGTTGTGGTGGTGGTGGTGGGGGGGGTTCACTTTTAGAAGAATAGGAATATTCATTTGCATTTCTCATCTACCTCTTTGAATGATTGAGATTTGAAGTGAATTTCATCTTTTGTAATACAATAGTGGAGCCTTAAAACGGAAAATAATTTATTTTTAACCACTACCATTCAAAGAGAGAGATAAATCATACAAATGTGCAAGGTTAAGCGCACTTATTCTAAATGAATAATAGTATAACTCATGTGTGTATATGTAAGCATTTTCATTCCCATTATTTGCTCACTAAAAAATAGAAAGTATTACGGAAAGTCACATCATAATCTCAAGAGAAGTGTTTGAGAAATAATAATAGAGAATTGTGTTTGTTAGATTGAGACATGGTGATGGAATAATCATTGAGAGGCTCGTGGAGAATTACAAGAGATCTAAAACATGTGCTGTACAGAAAACTCTTGAGAGAAGCGATTAAATATAATTACCAAATACATATGGATTGATGCATTGAAGTTAGATTCACAGGAAGGAAATTTTGAGTGTGTTGCCCCTTGGTACTCTATGCTCATTTTCCTCAATTTCTCGATCGTAATCCAAGACTATGTATACAATACTTATGTTTTCTCGATCTTGTGCCTTTGTTTAATTAAAGCTCATTACATCTTTCAATACAACATGATTTTACAAAAATATTCATATGATCAAGGTAAACAACATGACAATTGATCCTCATTGCCCACAATCACATTAATATTTCTCAATTCACTAATATTTGGAATAATTTGATCTAAATATCACTTTTTTGGTGTATTTGTTGGTAAAGTTATATGAAGAGAAGTTTGGTGACGCATGTGTCAACCTCAAATTGGGAAAGAAATATTTGATTTTATATATATATATATATATATAGTTTTAAAATGTAATTGTTTAATTTTAAAAAATACGAGACCGAATACGATTGCATATTTAACGAGCACAACACTACAAGTGACATACTTATATCGAGAAATAGACATATCACTTATCCACGAGACTCAATCAAATAAACTAGAGAATTTATGACATCCGTTTTAATCTGCGAACTTTTATGTTGACCGACAAGTTCCCCTACATAATATTAAAAACTAGGTATAGTTTATATTACCTGGGTTCTTAAAACTCTCTATAGAGGCAAACCTCATTGGTTAATTACCTCTCAAATGACTGAAGTCACTTAAGAGAATTCTCGATGATGATCAGAGGTATCTATCTTCATGAATTTGAAGTTTAGGGTTTCTAAGATTGGACATAGAGAAAATGACCACATAGAAACATTTATTTCTGAAGTCAAAGGAAAGAAAAGTAGGGGATGTCACGGATCCTAAGAAGAAACTTAGTGACTTCCCAAACTATCCTATTGTTTGGTTTCAATTTTGAGATGTTATTTGATGTTTTATCCTACCAATTTTATTATTTAGGATCTGTACTTGCATGACACAGTCATACAAATGATCTAAAAGATATGAGAGTTTACGTCATATCGAACGACAACCTCGAAACCTAAAGTGAGTTAGAGCTCAGATTGCATATCCTGGTTGTGCAAAGGCCTAAACGATAAGGTGAGGATTTATGTCACGGTAGATGAACCACCTTAAAGTCCTATAGCTTGTTATTTAATTCTAAGAAAAAGTTTGTTATTGTAGATCATTATCCTCCACCTGCTACTTCTCCGTCGTGCTGCCCACGAAGACTTGTTCCAAGCTCTAAACTCTAGCGACTCCAAATTTAGTTTATGTTTTGTATTTGCAAGTATAATTACTGTCGGGTCTCAAGGGCCCGGTGTACCTCCTAACATATACTATGCTGTTCTCCACCTAAGGAGTTTAACAAGTGCATTAAAGTAAATGATGCAAGAACAACAAATTACAGGAAATTTAAACAAATTGCTAGAAAATATAGTATAAAAAAATCATAATGATGAAAGAAATAAAACCACGAATGAGTAAAACAAAACACGATGTCATGTATAAGGGATCAAGAGTATGTGATTTATATGTGACATTAAGAATGCCCCCAATTTTCAGGAGGATTTGAGTGTAAGGCTCAAGATCAAATTCCGGAGCATTAGGTTTCACTGCAAGTTAAGTCATGACGGTAATTTCACTACTTGATTTAACTAAAAGGAAGTTATGAACCACATCTTGGTGTATCCTTATGTCTATCATTTTAATTGACTTATGAATTGAGGTCAAATGTCTAGTTTCATTATTCATATAAAAATTTGGTAGAGGAACTCTCACCTAGGGTGTGCTAATAAAATTTAGGAAACCTACACTTTAACGTGTGCTTGATGTGATTTAAAGTGTTTTATCCTCAATTAAGTGTTTTCCAACTTATCCTCAAATATATTTCAAGTATTTTTCAAATAATTAAATCAGAAATTCTCATTTTTGACTTGACCATTCCAATAAAAACAAATCAACAGAGGATGCCGACCCACTTCTAAAAAAAGAAATCAACAAAGCAAATGGGCAAAATCGCAAGTGAATCGGCCCAAAGACGTTTAAATTCTTTCAAAACAATGATCAAATCAGTCCCAAAAGACGCTTAAAAGCCTTAAAAATCAACACTTAAAAGTGCCCAAACCAATGCATTAAAGCATCAAAAAGTTACCCAATGAACCCAATAGATGCTGCCCAAAAGTCACCAATTTCGTATTTAAAACCAACTGCCAAAAAAGTGTTTAAAGCACCATCTCCAACCCAATTTTCAATTAACCCAAGATAGCACTTGATTGACTCAAAATAATAAGTATGTGGGGCCAAAACAGACCGGAAAATCACATTTAAACGGCTCCAAAATCGACATTTAAACGACGTCAAAAATAACATTTATATGTAGCAAGTACAAATGACAAAAAACGACATTTATATGTCTCCAAGATCAACAAATACACAAAGCAAATACTTTGCTTTTTGGCATGTTACGAGAGACTTTAGGTGGGGAAGCTGCCCCAAAGGTGGAAGAGTTTCCCACACCGAGCACTCTTCAGACGAATGCGCTCCAGATTGGAGATCAAATTTGCATCGTACATCCACTTTGCACAGCTTACACCCTTGTATGAAACTATGGACAAACTCTTTAGATTTCTGTATGGTTTAAGATATCCAAGCACATTCACCTCTAAGTCAAAATTCACAATACTCCGCAGGCTTTCAACTCCCCTGTATGATTCCCATTCATCAACAGTTTTGCCCCAATTCAAGAAAAAATATGAGTTTTCTTTTCTCAAATAATTTCATAGTGCGAGCCTCTCTAGCATCTTTAACGTTTTCCAAAAAAAAAAGTATTTTTAGTTTGCGCAACTCGCTCATATGTTCCAACTCACCAATTTTGTAATTCTTAACTCAATTAGTTCTTAAAGTGACCTTAATTTCCCAATTCTAGGTGCACTTGAAGATTCATTCAGGGGCAATTCCAAGTAACGCAGAATAGAAAGATTACTTATATCATTAGGCAAGAAATCATCAGAGCAAAATCGCCTAAACAAATCTTTATATATTATGAATCACAAATGATAAAAACTGCTTACGAATCTTGGTATCTGAGAATAAGAGGAACGAACTTCCCGTAAAACTCAAACAGAGTAGAACAAGGTAGATTTAAGGTTTATTTCTCCGACATCTATAGGTTTAAACATGGTGGGAATGCAAAAGTTCGAAGACGTGCTGCAGTTTGCAAAAAAAAAAAAAACATCCAAAGCTGATCATAAACCCAAATCAAGTTATGAATCAAGCAACAAATCAAACCCAAAGTACAGGAGATGCATTGCATACCTTAAAAGCAAGTGGTGATATAGAAATTGCAAATCAGAAATAACACATTAAACCCAAGGCATGAAACTAGAATAAAACACATAATTCCTGTAAATTCTTGAAGAAAGGAGGAAGAGGGCCACCTCTTGATGCAGATCCAAAGCAAACTCAAGAACAAAGCTAGGAAAAATTTTAGCAGCGCTTCCCTTCACACCAAATTTCGGCCAAACTTTAAACCTTCCCTCAAGAGGGTTATTTAAAGACAGGGGGAGGAGAAGACTTACCTTCACCTACATGGACAGTGAGCCGAGCCAATATAGACGTGCGAGAAACGACAAGCATCTCAGAGTCATGGGAGAGACAGGGCGACAAAACAGTGGCGAGGGTTGGTGGAAGCTTTACCAGAGCACAGGGAGGGGATCTCGGTTCAAACTGTCGCGACAAAGGAGATCGGGTGCGTGAGTTTAGGTTTAGGAATTTAAGGTATTTTAAAATAAGGATTTTTCCTTTTTTATTTAAAAAACATCAAATTTTGTGCAATTTATTCGTGCGCGGTGCCATAGCAAAATGGGTGCCCCTCCTAGCTAAACTTGACTTTCCGGACGCGCCGATATAGTCCGTTTCGTCATCTGAGGTCGTTCGAACAACCTCGTCGACGATCGGGTCAAAAACACGTCGAATTCAATTTTCTTCAATTTTCGGGGTCGCAATTGATCATTTCAAAAATTTATCTAAGCTTTCGACAAATAACAGTGCAGACGATGTGAATTGTAGTGATCGAGCGTGTCGACTCTCCGAGTTGTGAAGTTTGACCGCGCAAATGTACAAATTGTGCATAAGTCAATCAAAGGGTTTAATGATTCTATAGGGACTTCTTTTGGGTTTCCTCATGTTGGTTTAAACCTTCTAAATGCTAGAGACCGAGACCACACATGCGAAACTCCAAAAGGGTAAAAAATTAGGTTGGATTTCTAAAATGAGGCGGGTCTCATTTCTAAGGCTCTATGATGATAGTCAAAGGGAGAATCCTAAGGCTAGACCCTAAATCCTAAGAAGAAAACTAGACCTCTCTAAAAATGAGGTTAACAGAATGATTACCTTTTTCTTAACTATATTAGCTCTTTACAAAACCTTCATCAAGCCATATCAGTCAAACACAACTATATCGACATACCTCGTTTAAATTTTTGAACGCTCTATGAGCACCTTCACAGGAATTCCTATACAATAAAACAAATCTTGATTCGTCAAAGGCCATAGTTTTCCTAATCATCAAACTTCATTGACATCAATCCTAATGTCTCTCTCATATATCAACTTTTACAACGAGAATGCCAATTCACTTTGTGTAAGCCTCACCAAGTTTGAAAGTATCGTGCCACAAAAAGTGCAAATTAAAAAGTGGAAGCACAACACAAAAGGACTCTTTAGGTTTACATGATTCAGATTGAATTAGGCCTATGCCCTTGGGAAAGGATAAAAACCACAATTGTGGTATACAAATTACCAAATAAGACCACTCACCAGTTATTCCCAACGCCCATGTACACGCACGTGCAATAAAAAAAATCTCAAGAATATTACCCAATGAGATTACTTCATGGAGTTGTTTTTTTTCTCTCCTTAAAGAATAATTTTTCACGTTTTTTGCAAGAACTACTTGAAAGCTACAAATCCCTAAAAGGGCATGTCTATGATGGCTTGTTCCATTACATAGGGTTATCGATCTAGTGACATAGATCATTACATTAAAAGAAAATTTTCTTAGAAGGAAACTATGAGTGCTCACATCCTAAGTCATGCCTCCCGATATTTGGTATGCACGTAAATCAAGGGTTTCTCACTCTTCTCAACCTCTGTGAATGATAAGAAGTGGTCAAATTGGATCAACAAACCTAATTAGCTAATTTGGTTAATTTATGGAGGGAAGGATAAGATTAGGTTTGACAAGTGATAGACTTTAATCCTTTGAAAGGATTACATTGTGATGGAGAAGAAACTATTGTTCCTCATGGAGATAAAAAGGTGTACAGTAAGAGATGCTGTAAAAAAAGTACGAGAAATGGGGAGGATTAGTGTATAAGAGATCGTAGAATATTCTGTTGTTCAACATGGTAACCTATATTAGTTGCAAGCTAAGGTAATAAGGAGATCAGCTAAACAGGGAAATAAGTATTTTATGTTGATTTGCAAGCTCTTTTTTTGATTATAATCTAGTATATTTTTTGTACTTGAGTACAGTCTCACGTGTATATTGTTTCATGCGAAGGGATGGGGATGGGGATGGGGAGGGGGATGAAGTATTTATGGGCATCGGGCTGACTTGTGGTGGTGCATAGGGGTACAATGACATGGGATCCATGAACAATCGACTTTGCATATGGCAAGTGTAGTTGGCCTCGTGGTAGGTTGGGAAAGAGCTTGATTCCACTTGACAAGCATGGGGCTGTCAGATGATATAATCCTTGAGAGAGATAAAGAGCCGTGGTAGAGCATTGTGACACTCAGAGAACCCTGTACTCTATACATAAGTAGCCACGTTAAGTCTCTCAAGTGACTAGAGCTGACATTGATGGTTACTGCATCAATACAAAAGGTAGGGTCTTCTAGCATTTGTTATGAAATTCAATTAGCTTAGTTGGGGTCCAATTTTGTTGATATCTGCTAGACAATTCAACATAAAAGGTAATTTTACTTTGGTGGTAGAGTGATATGATCCAAATGAAGAAATTTTAGACAAATTAAGCGGCCATTATCTAGTTCGATTATGAATGAGTGAATCTAGTTAGAATTCCTTGGACAGTTCTGATTTGTGAATCAGCATTGGTTGTTCTATTAGGGCCTTATTAAAAAATTGTTTGAATTTTATGAAAAAATGATTCTTTCAAATTTCAATTGGGCTAACGTGTGGAAGACTTGTATTAGGCATGTGAAACGAGGTGTTACAATCTCAAAATGAGACAATATGTATGAAACAAAATCTTTTAGTTTCTTAATTTGGCCTTAAGAGGTTAATTCGAGTTTAATTTGGTTTGAATCACTATAGTGCATCTTTCTTCAGCTTCATCATTCTCCAATTATGGTTCAGTTCAATTCGGCCTCCATACTAACATTCCATTATTCTCTCATCTTGTTTTTACTATAGTTCGTCATTACTTCTGTTATGGCTTGCTTCAATGAGCAGTTGCACCCCTTCACCCGCAAGTTTTACCATCATTATTCAAACCTACATTAATTAGCATTCTATTGATTGTCCAAATTTCTTTGATCCACTTTTTGGTTGCTAACTGTTGCTCAACCTACTATAATTGGGTGTTTTTCATGGTATGCGTTTTCATTGTTGGATCTGCACTGATTTGTCGTTTTCACTTTTGCTTCATTGCACTACAATTGCAACTCATCAAAGTTGCATTTTTGTCATCACTAGCCAGCATGCCGCCACATGCATGATCACCTAAAATTTTGCTGCATTGCGCAATCACCCGCGTCTCAAAATTTGTTATTAGGACATGCTTCCATTGTGGCGAATGTTGATTCACGATAGGAGCAGATGAATTGAGTTTAATTGAGCTGGCAGTTTTTTAAGATTGAACTCATTTACCCAACTCATGTTTGTGCTCGGCCTAAGCTCCATTTGAGCTTTTGTGATAGTGTTCAAGGCTGGTTGGTTTAACTTTGTAGTTTTTTGAGCTTTGTTTGAGCTTGGCTCAAGCATTGTTCATGTTGTGATTATTCAACATAAACGAGCTTCAACAAGCTTTGTTGAGCCGAGTTTGTTAAGTTTGGAAATGAGCCGTGCCATCATGTTTTAGGAGAAACAATTCATTTGACGCTTCTCTGGTGGATGCTTGACCAAAAGGATGGTTGGTTTAAATTCATAGTTTTTCAAGCTTTGTTTGAGCTTGGCTCAATTGTGATTATTCAACATAAATGAGCTTCAACAAGCTTTTTTGAGTCGAGTTTGTTAAGTTTGGAAATGAGCCTTACCATATGCCTTCTCTGGCAAGCCTTTCCCTTCTTGTTTTGTTGTCCTATGGTGTTTGTGGATTTTAGCGTACTAAACTCTTTTTTGTTAACTTACGATAATAACTCTCGTTTACACCTTTTCAAACAACATCCCATCGCCTTCCTCACTTCTTTGTCAACTAGGGTTTTGGTATTTTGGTGGAGAATAATGAGAGGGTTTTGGCCTGTAATTATTAAATACACAGTATTAGATTGAATTATTAATTAGTTTTATAAATTGTTAAATAATTAATAATTAGGATATATAATTATCAACATTTTAATTTATGCTAATTATAAAAAACGGTCTTAATCAAACTTTATATTGCTCATAATATTTAGCCTTCATTGAGCTTCGTTGAATGAGCACTTTTACGAGCTTTAAACATTATGGTTTATGATTATAAACAAATTGATCATTCAGCCCTTCAACCTTCATCATACAATTGAGTATTTGTAAAAGTGTTCAAGCTTGTTCAATGTATTAATTCATTTGTAGTCCCATTCATGTCTACTTGATAGTCACATCGACAGGCATCTTGCACACTTTGCAGACTTGGCAATGTGTTGCTTTTCATTTGTAACATGCATTATTATGAGGATGATGTCTTGGATGACTCATGTCCAATTCCACTCTTAACATTTATCTATAGTTGCACTTCATGTGGGACTTAATATAAAAAATTAGGAGTGATTGTAAGTTTTGATATGCATATCCTGTTTAGGAAATTGTGGGTCCGTGATTACATTTGAGGGGGAGAAATTATTCTCCCTTAATTATCCGTTATTGTGTTTTTGTTTCTTTCCTTTTCGTCATGATGGAGAAGTACAAAGAGAATGAGGATCTAGATATGATTTTGATTGATTTAGAAAAAAAAACTTTCCATAAGGTTCTAAGAGAAGTCATTTGGAGAGTTCTAGAGAAGAAAGGTGTTGATATGACTTACATTTAAGTCGTTAAAGATTTGTATGCTAGATCTGTTACTTTTGTTTGAATAGAAGGAGGATTGACCAAGTATTTTCCTATTTCAGCTAGATTACATTGGGGATTGGCTTATCTTTTAGCTTTAGTTATGGATGCTCTTACTTGACATTTACTAGCGGATGTACCTTGGTGTATGCTTTTTTGTTGATGATGTCCTTCTTGTGCATAAGACTAGAGAAAGTGTAAAGGAAAAAAAAATGAATTATGGAGGTCTACCTTGGAGTCTAAAGGCCTTTGTGTGAGTAGATTTAAAACTGATAGCATGGAATGTAATTTTAATAATAGTAGTTCTAGTGGCAGAATTGTAACTATGAGTGATTAAATCATTAAAAGGTGTGATTGCTTTACATATCTTGGGTCTATTGTTCAAAGTGATGGTGGTATAGATGAGGATGTTATTAGTAGAATTCAAGTTGGTTGGTTGAAATGGAGGAATGCATCGAGCTTATTTTGTGATACAAAATTTCTGCTTAAACTGAAAGAAAAAAAAATATAAGATGATGGTGAGATCTGAAATGTTGTATGATGCACAATGCTAACATTTAAAAGAGAAGCATAAAACAAAGTTAAGTGTTGATGTGATGAGAATGCTTAGGTGGATGAGTGTCTTGACACTTAAGAGACAAAATGTGAAAAGAATATATCTGTGATAAGGTCGGTGTAGCTCCAGCCGCGGACAAGATTAGAGAGATTTGTCTTAGATGGTCTGGTCATATTAAAAGTTGACCATCTGATCATCCTGTTAGGAGAATAAATGTTTTAGATTCCATTTATGTTAAGAAAGCGAGAGGTAGACCTAAAAAGACTTGGGCATGTTGTATAAAAATTGTTCTTAATTTGTTAGAATTAAATGAAAATATGACACTCAATAGGACGCCATGGAGAAAAAGGATTTTTGTAGAAGACTTATTGTTGTCTTTTTCATCATGATGATTTGAATTTCATCCAATTGTATGAGGATTACTCTGAGGTGTATATATATTTGTTATTTGCTTAATGAGAAAATTAGAGAGTTTTTTCCTCCAAAATCTACATGACATCAGAGAGAGGAATCAAACCCTAACTCTCCACCTGAGCCTCTCCCTGTAGCCGCCAAGACCTCCATCATATTATGTCTTTGTAGCTGAATCCCTGCAGAAATCTTCCTGTCGTCATCTCCCTACAGACCTCCTTCTTGATCCTGTCAACTAGAGAGCTGGGTTAAAGGTGATTTTCTCTTGCGTCAATTCTGCAATCGTTGTAGGTTTCTCTTGAGCCATTCAATTCATTTCATTAGTGATGCGATCAACTCCTTTGCGAGTTGTCTGTTAGATCGGCTCCAGACTGCTTCTGTCGAGCAGTGCCGTGATAGGCTCCTTTGCTAGTCGTCCATTAGATTGGCTCCAGGCTTCTTCCGTCTAGTAATTCTGTGATTGTCTGTTAGACTGAATCCTTTGCGAGTTGGATAATCGAGAAATGACATGATAAACATGAGAATCAATTCTCTCTTTGATGTAAATCGCAAATCAAAGGAAATCCTGTGTCGACAACAAATAGTTTCTCTAGTGGAAATTCTGTGTCAACTACATACAATTTTTCTTTCTAGCAGAAATTTGGTGTTGACGAGCAACAATATCTCTCTAGTGGATATGATGATGATGATCAAATACAAACTTGAAAGCTACTTCTTCAGGAGTTACATCTGAACCTAAACCCTAATTGGTTTTATGACATATGAAGTCGAACCTAAACCCTAATTGGTTTTATGACATATGAAGTCTATTTTTGCATCACCAATCACTAATTATATGGCAACAATTTATTCCAATGGTCTCAATCTGTATTCATGTCAATGTTTTAAAAGACGTGGGCATTGGGTGGGGTGCTTTACCTGTTACGGAGCGAGGCGTAAGCCCTACAGTATAAAAAAAGAAATATATATATTAATAGATAAAAAATAAACTATTTGTTCTTACTAAAAAATAATTAAGAGATATTAAAATAACTCAAACTCGTTCAATTTCAAAACAAGCCTTCTAGGATTAGAATCTTCAAGTTATTAATAAAAATTCACCATAAAAAGTAGAAACATATAAAAAAAAAATCAAGTTTGAGCCGAAAAAAATTGCGATTAATTTATGTCAATCCTTGAATGTTATTTATACTTCAGATTCATTCTCAAAATATTTTCCTTTTTCACCAATAGTAGTGTCCAAATCACAATTAGATCCTTCATATTTTCAGCATTCATTGTCCACTTCATTAAAATCATTATCATGCTCAATTTCTGGTGCATTCACAATTTGTTTCTCCTTATCAGTGTTGTCTAGTTTATAAAAATAAACAAAATGACATTCGTAAATATTTATGATCTTTTTCTATAAAAAATTAAGAATGCATAATTGTGTAAATGATAATTAAATGTAAATATGATACTTGTTCTTATATTCATCTTTCTTTTTCTATGAAAATATAATATAAAAATATCTTTTTTTTTTCTTGTGTAATATTTTATGATTCTTCATTTGCATTAGTTGCGGACACATTTTTGATTACACCAACTTCAAATACCTGTTTTTCCAAGAAAGTTCATGTGGAAGCACTGGATCTTCTTTCTCAACAATTCACTCATCATTAAAGTCTATCATTTATCAATATGTTGAGTCAAAGTCGTGTTTTCCTCTTATATTTCTCTCCCTCAATCTAGTATTGTATCTTACATACACCAGAGCATTCAACCTCTTGTGTTCCAATCTGTTCCTCTTCTTAGTATGAATTTAAGATAAAAAATAATATTTTTAAAGGATGATTATAAAAGCAAATAATAATAATTTTAAGAAATAAAAAAAATATTATCGATTTAAAAGTGCTCCAATTTTTTCACAACCTGTTGAACTACAGGTGAGACTAAGAACTCGACTAGTAAAATTCGTTAACTCACGTATTTTTTCCACCTAATTTCATTCATCAACTAGCAGGAGATTTTAATTTTCTTGTGTCTCCTCTCGAGTTATCATACAAGTTTAATTGAATATCAACTTTAAGTTGATTTTTATAATTCAACATTCTTTTCATTAAAACAATTAACTCTTCATCATTGGAAAAATTATCTTCAAGACGAAATTGAGTGTTTAAATAATAACTGGCCGTATATAGTGGTTTATGAAGTTGGATTTCCCATATTGTATCAATTTTTCTTCAAATAGGTTCATACTTTTTTTCATTATGTTCACAATTAAAAATAATTTTTTCTTTTGTCGAATCCATTTACTCAAATATAACTCATGGTTTGCCTTTCTTTTGAGTCAACCTCTCTTAGAACATTTTCCAGTGGTACAACACTTTTAGTACAACAAGCAATATGACCAAAAAAATGTGTATCATACACATAACAACTCGAGCTTTTTTATTTTCTGTATTTTTAGCTCATTGACTAGAACACAAAGCTTCTAAGGAGAACATTGCTTGAAGTGATTGCTTCTTCTTGTAAACGTTTTGAATGGCCAAATATGTCGTAGGACATCCATGTGATGGCTGAACGAACGAGTTCCCTCTCCTTTGTAAAAGATCTCATAAAGCCAAGAACCTATGTGTGCCCGTAAATGAATTTAACAACTTATTTTGTTTTTGGCAGTGTGCTTTCGTGAATTTTCAACTTTCTAATAGCTTCTAATATTATGTCAATACAACGTGACGCATAAGGTGTCCAATAAATATGTCGTCTTTTTTTCGTTATTTTTTTACTCGCATTCACATAAATTGGCGCATTATCTATTATAATTTGCACCAAAATTTTCTCTCTCACTTCTTCAATCACGTCATTCAAATAAGTGAATAGTAACTCAACTTTTTATAGTGTTAGAAACATTTACAAATTTAAGAAAAAAAATCCCAGCTGATATGTTCACAAGAAAATTAATTAAAGCTCTACTTTTTCTATCTCTCAAACTATCTGACATAATCGAACATCTATATTTACTCCATATCTTCTTATGCTCCTCTAACATCTTATTGATTATAACAGCTTCATCTTTGAGTATCCAAGTTCTTAATTTATGCATTATAGGCGGAGTTAAACCATGTCCAAAATTAGCAACTACTTGAAACACATATTGTATGGGTCATGGTCAACATTAAACGCCAATCTGATTGAGTAGCTGAACATATCAATTGCTCTACATGCTTTTTTTTTAATCTTTTTTCTGCTTGGAATTTCGAGCAGAATTCCTTGCTTTTGTTGTGATGAAAAAATTAATTGGACCTCTAACTCTAGGTGGCTTCTGGGAGGAGTCAAATAATGATGAATCGGTTGCATTTTGACCTTCACAAATATTTTTTGCACTGCTTCTAATGTCACTTAATACATTGCCAAGTTGTGCTTTGACTTTTGCCTCTTCTTTTAACGCTTTGCATTTCTCTTGAATTTTAGTGGGGGCTTTAGTGCATGGTTTAATGCCCTTGTATGTGCCAGCAAGATGTTGCTTTATCCTGTTTATTGTTGCACTAAACAGTTGATCGCAAAACTTACATCCGAAATATTTTTCATTAGGTTTGCTTGCTGTATTTTGCCATGCAAAGTCCTTACTAGTGCAACTACTACCGGTCACACAATCTCCCCTGTCCATTACAAGTTAATAATTAACCTTACACATTAAAATTAAAATAAAATCAGATCAAATCCACATATAGCAAATTGCATACATGAAAAAATATTTTGGTTTACTATAAACATGAAAAAATCAAATTTGCAATTCACTGTATGACTGACAATGAATTTTTTGTAGCTATAATAAACTCACTATAGATACAGTGAAATAATCAATTAAAGACTTGTAAGACACTAAAAATTGTCGAACAACAAAAAATTCTTACCGGTCTACATCGCTGCGGGAGAGATGATGTGGGTGCGGGAGAGATGATGTGGGTGCGGGAACTTCTGCCTGCCTGCTGGAGAGGAAGTCAATGGGGGATTGCACGAGCCTGCGTGCCGGGTGAAGCATACTAGTCTGCATGCGGGATGAAGCAAACGTTGGGATCGTCTGCTGTGAGATTATTTGCATGCCAGGGACGAAGCAGATGGCAGTAGGATTTCTGTGACTTGGCTTGCAATGGAGGAAGCATAAGGCTGTTGGATATCGATTGCGTGCGGGAGAAACTTGAATCGGTGTGAATTGTGTATTTATGTAGAATTAGGGATTTTTTCCCTTTTTATTTGATTAATAGGGGTGTTTGCCTCGTGAGGCGTTAATTGCACTCTGGGCGTTCCTAGGTGTAATCCCCGTGTGGGCTTGGATCGAAAGTGTTTACGCCTCGTCCCGGGGCATGCTCTAAGAACGCCTTTTAACACAAAGGTTCATTTACATATTTGGTAAAAGAAAATATGATCATCTTATTACAGAAAATTCTGCACAAGAAATTATTGATTCTAACCATCTTACATGGAAGATTGAAGACCTCATAGTCATGTTATGACTTGTCAAGTCCATGATCGCGAAAATTGAAGAAAATTCTCTCGTACAAAACAACAAAAAAATATGGGATGCCTTAAGAGAAACTTGTTCAAGCGTTGACAACAGCTCTGATTTGTTTGATATTGAAACTAGATTATATAATCTGTGATAATGTGAATGCTACTCAATACTTCAACACTGTCGAAATATTGACTCCAACTAGATATGTATGAAACATACACATGGAGGTGCTCACAAGCCTTTACTATTTACAAAATCTTTGTTGAGCAGAAGAGAACAATCAATTTCCTTTTATGACTCAACAAAGAACTAGATGAAGTCAGAGGAAGAATCATGTGAACCAAACCTCTTCCTTCAATTCGTGAAGCTTTTGCTGAAGTATATAGTGAAGAGAGAAGGAAAAAAAATTCCTGATGACAAGTAATCTCGTTATATTAAATGTTAACTACTCGACTTTATACAATCACAAATCATCTAATGATAACAAATCTAAGAAGAATAAGAAGCTTGGTCATTTGAATAAGAGTTGGAAAATTTATGGAAAATCTGCAAATTGAATGCCCCAACAAAGTCAAAGGTGATTGAGGAAGATCAAGCAAACGCAACATCAAAGAAAGACAAGCCTCATGAACAGTTCATTCAACAAAGAATAACTTGAAGCTCTTCGAAGGCTTTTGGAACAATATTATGAGCATGTTACTAGCCTTCTAGCACATTAAGGTAGTCTTCTATCTGCTCTTATTGCTTTCAACATAAAAACTCAGTCTTGGATTGTGAACTCTGAACCATCTGATTACATGACAGGTAATATCATTGTTTTTCAATCCTTTTATTCGTACATCGTGTTGTAGTTAGAACCAGAGATGGCTCCTTCTCAGCTGTGGAAGGAAGGGGAAGTGTGAAACAAACAAAAAAAATCTTATTCTTTAATCTATGCTTTATGTTCCTAAACTTAATTATAGTTTAGTGTCTATCCGTAGAGTCATTGGTGACATGAAATATGTTACTAAATTCTACTTTAATTTGTGTGAATTTTTGGTGATGGACTCGGGGATGGTGATTGACAGTGTTGATATGTATCATGAACTTTATCTGCTCACTAGGTCTCCCAATTCAAAATGACAATTATTTGAGTCCAGTCTTGTCTCCGAGTCTGTTTCTCATGAGAGTCAAATTATAATTTTCGCCTTGCACATTCTTACTTCTATTATATTGAAAAATTGTATTCCCATTTATTTATCAATGAAAAACTTAGTTCTATCATTGTGAAACTTGCCAACTTGCTAAACATACTCGACAAATATACCAAAGTCTGAAATATAAACCAACACATTCCTTCTCCGTGGTTCATAGTGATATTTGGGGGCCCTCAAGAATAAAAATTCAAATAGAGCTAGGTGAATTGTCACCTTTATTGATGACCACACCAGAACCACATAGACTTTTTTCATGCAAGAAAAAATTTAAAACTGCTAGCATATTTGAAATCTTTTACAACAAGATCCCCACTCAATTTCAGA
The DNA here is from genome assembly GCA_003013225.1 of Phalaenopsis aphrodite. NCBI lineage: Eukaryota > Viridiplantae > Streptophyta > Magnoliopsida > Asparagales > Orchidaceae > Phalaenopsis > Phalaenopsis aphrodite. The sequence goes on from NEWO01000004.1 coordinate 810,902, forward strand.
GCAAAATTCAAATTCTCAAAATCGAGAATACAAAAAACTACTACAACTCAATTGTCGGCTCTTATCCATCCAAAAATGACATTATTCATATATGCTTTTGTGTTGACACATTCTAACAAAATGACATGATTGAGAGAAAGAACATATATCAACTAGAAATGGCTCGATCAATTTTATTCATTAATAATATACCCAAACACTTTTTGGGTGATGCAATTCTCACATTCATTTTTCTTGTAAATAGGAGGCTAAATAGAGTCCTAAATTTTAACAATTTTCTAAATATCCTTATAAAATCCTACCCGCATATTACCTTAAACATATTACTAAAAAATTTTGTTGCATTGCTTTTTTTCATCTACATCAACCTTATTAGACAAAACTTGATCCCATGCCAATCAAATGCATTTTTGTGGGCCACTCTTCAAACAAAAAACGATATAAATGCTACTCGCTAGAAACACACAAAATTTATAACTCTAGGAATGTCATCTTCCTTAAAAATTAACCATATTACCCCAAATCTAACATTCATGATGATATCAAATTTGATATACCATTCAAGAACCTCAAAGTCACTTCTCTTATATCTCTGATAAACACACTATTGTCCCCACTATCACAAATCAACTTGAAAATAAACCTACAACTACACTAAATCCTCTCACAATGCCCACCAAGAACCAAGAACTCCATGGGTACACTGTCGGCCGTTAAAATTGTGAAAATGATATTTGATATTATATATATATATATATATATATATATATATATATATATATATATATATATATATATATATATATATATATATATATATATATATATATATATATATATATAATATTGTAATGTAATTGTTTAATTTTGAAAAATATGAGACCGAACTGATTTTATATAGACGATAATTTAAATAAACGAGCACAACACTATAGGTGATACATATCCCGAGGGATAGACATATCACTTATCCGTGAGATTTGATTAAATAAATTAAAGAATTTATGACATCCGTTTTAGTCTGCGAACCTTTATGTTGACCGACAAGTTCCCCTACCTAATATAAAAATTAGATAGAGTTTATATTAAGAAATATTTCATTTTTTTCAAAAGAAATTTTGATTTGTCATGCACTTGAAAGATTTTCTTATAGTTAATTTTGTGTGTACATATATATCACTTAAAGAAATTTTCATACTTTAAAAGGTTAATGAGTCAATCATATTGGTAGGCTAGAAATTCTCACTGTCTGTAAAAGCAAGTGGTAAGTCTTTACTAAGTGTTAGAGATGTGGTTATGCCAATCCCTCATTTTCTCAAAGTCATTGAGTCAGAATTGAGCTGGAACATCTCATACATACCTAGATGCTTTTTTCATCATCGCCCTTGAACCACAAACCGACCTACTTACAGCCTTGCTTGATAATTCATATATAGTGGGAACTATATATGTGGGCTTATGCTTCGGACATAAGCACCTAAATCAAACCACGAAACAAGAAAATAAAAGAAGCAAAAAGGGGGTGAGAAAGAGGAGGGATTGATCCATTTGAAATACGAAAATAATAAAGGATGGATCTACCTTCAAAGCCACATTCAAAACCGAATCTACAATAAATCCCCACATCCAATGATGTGCATTTGAAAGTCTCATTTGAAATTCTCCAAAAATCATGATCCTAGAACCTCCCCAAACTATCGTAAATCCAAACCTTTGAAATTTCATATTTTCCCAAAAGAAGAAACAACATTTTAACCCTCCCACAAGTGCCATTCTCACTTTCCAAAACAGCAAACAAGGGCCCTCAAACTTACTTCGAACTCTCCAAAATAACACATGTTTGAACCCCAAACAAACGAGCCAAAAGCCCTCCCAAAGGTAGCTCCAAAATTGCACCCGATCAAGCCAAGAATAAAGCCCCAAAATTTGTATTCAAATCATTCATGAATCAATCCCAAAACCATGTCCAAAATAGCCTCTAAAATATCCTCTAAAATATCCTACAACATACTGAAAAACCTCCATCAAAATGAGGCCAAACTGTAGCCCATGATTAATGCTTAAAGACTTCTGAAAAATGCATCCATACAAGCCACAAAGTGATCTCAAAATTGCCCAAAATCGTGGCATAAATAAGCTACAAAGACCCCAAAAACTGCAGCCATATAGCCGACTAAAACATCATTTAAAACTTCCAAACATTGGCCCATAAAGCTACAAAAAGACCCAAAAAATTGCAACCATATAGCCCACAAAAATAGCATTTAAAACTTTCAGATTGTGGCCCATATAAGCTGCAAAAGACCCAAAAAACGGCAGCCGTATAGCCCACAAAAATAGCATTTAAAACTTTCAAACCGCGGCCCAAACAGTAGGTAAAAGCCTCCCAAATTGCAGCCAAACAAACCACCAAAAGTCCCATTAAAGCCCAGTAAAAAATTATATACATACCACTCAATTCTCATATATTTTCATATCTAACACCCAAAGTTTGATATGTACACTCACAACACAAACCTATGCATGAAAAGATGTATTTCACCTGTACAAATGATAACAGTGGCAGTATTTTTGATGTGAGGCGTTGCAGATTTGAGTTGCATGCATGTAAATGTGAATGCGTCGGTCCTAGATATGTAAAACATATGACATGTGTGTAAAAACCGAGATTTGAATATTAAACAGTACATCCAAAGAATTAAGTGGTATGTATGTAAACCTTCTGAAGTAGAAAAGACGATATAATTTTGGGTAAACACAACCTTTAATCGTCATGCGAATCGGCATCAAACAGGTTTTGATGAATAATAATATAGCTTGGATAAAATAATAACTAAGCCACGCGAAGTTGTAAGGCAGCAATAAAAGTGCATTTCTCACAGCCATGGTCAAAAGACCCTCAATTATGAAGCATGCTCTGGCTCTCCATAGAATGACAAATTCCTTTTTTTTTTCTCTTTTTTTAAAAAAATAGATATGGATCTCTGCAGGATTATTTAACAGTGCCAATAACAATTGAAAGGAACAACATAACAATGCCATTGAAAATAAGCACCAACAACACAAGTGCTTAAACATACGGGCAAAACTGAAACTTCAGAGAAAAGATGCACAAAGACGACATTTTGGACTGCCAAAGAAGCAACCTATCAAGAATATCAAACAACTAAGCAAAAATATACAGCAACCAACAGGGAAACCAAGCAGTCGAACCAGAGCATAGGGTTTCCCCTTTCCCTTCTTTCAGATTTTTTTTTATAAGCAAGCCAAAATTTCATATTTTGTAAAACGAGCCACCACATTTCTCAGGTTTTGCAAAATAAGCATGGGAGAATCTCAGATTTTGTAAAACAAGCCATCAAATCCTTTTGACCACATCAAAAATACGTTTTACCTGAACTTCTCACCATAGAACGAGCCTCTCAAGTAAAGGCAATATGACTACAAGTAGTAGAGAAGAAGCAAAGAGAGTATAAGGTCTCCAAACTACCATGCTCCTTTCATTTGCTCATGCTATGATATTTACAATTTGAAGTGTTAGAAACATGCATACACAAGCCTTAAAGTTAATTAAAAGAGAGCAAAGTAATCAGCCCTAGAAATCTCCTCTCCTATAAGGCCAACCAAAACTTCCCCCACCTTTTCTCTCCTCTTTTTTTATTATTATTATTTTTTTTTGAAAATAAAATAAGCCCAATTAATGCTCCAAGCCAAGCAACTCCTCACGAAGACACGAGTCCCCGAATTCTCCAAGTGAAACACATTAAGCCCAAAGAAGTTTTAGTAGAAGTAAGGTATAACATGCCATTCAAAACCTCCACCTAAAATCTAATACCAAAACCATAAGTATTTGATGCCATTTATAATAAAACAAGAGATTATAGAGCTTGTAACAAGAAGGGAAAAGAGATGCTAATCGGCTAGTTAGTTAAACCTTGCCACAAAAAGAATTTTCAACAAACAAGTAGACAAGCCATGAAGCCAAGGGGTTTATACTTCAGTGGTGAAACAAACAACCAAGCGAGAGTACCGAGTGAACCAGCAGGGAGGCCGAGAAACCTAGCCAAAATGTTGAGCAAACAAGGAGCTCGAGTAAACCAAAAATCCGGCAGCCTCCCCCTTCTCCAAGCGTTTTGGCCAGCAGAGCAACTCCCCCGAGTGGGGTTTTTGTAGGCAAAGAGAGAGGAGGAGAAAACACCTATACTTACCTGAGGTGAACCGAAGCTTGAAAGCGACGAGCAGAAGTGGCGACAAGGTTGCAACGACAAGTAGCGATAGAGTGCAGAGAGAGTGGCGGCAGCAGCTTCAGAGAGTGTGGCGAAATGGAAGCTTTTCGCAGAGCACCCAAGAAGCTTTAGGCAAAGCAGCAGACGTACGAGGAAGGGACCTCGGGTCGAAGCTGCTCGAAGAAGAGGGGGTTCGACTGTGACCGAACCGAGAGGAAGAAAATTCAGGGCATGCGGCATGGTTCGCAAGAGAGGAGCCACAAAATGAGGGAGCCGTGGATCGGGTGCGTGAGTTTAGGGATTAGGGATTTTAAAGTGAAAAAGAAATTTTTTTTAATTAATATTGGACATCCATGATTTGCGCTCTATTCTCTCGTGCACGAAACTACAACAAAGTGGGCCTCCTTCCCAGCTAAATCCGATGTTTCAGACTCGACGACACAGTCTGTTTCGTCATCCGAGGTTGTTTGGGTAACCTCACCGACGATCTGGTCAAAAGAACGTGTCGAATTCGGTTTTCGTCAAAATTCTAGCTCGTGATTGATCTTTTCAAAATTTTATTTAAGCTTTTGACAAATAACGACACAGACGATGCGAATTGTAGTAATCAAACATGTCGAGGTCTGAATCGCGAAGGTGCAAGTTGTGCATATGACAATCCTAGGGCTTAGTGATCCTATAGAGACTTCTTTTGAGTTTCCTCATGTTGGTTTCAACCTCCTAAGTGCCAGAGGCTGATACCACACGTGCGAAACTCCTAAAGGGTGAAGAAGAAGGTTGAATTTCTAAAATCAGGCGGGTCTCATTTCTAAGGCTCTAAGATAGTCAAAGGGAGAACCCTAAGACTAGACCCTAAACCCTAAGAAGAAAACTAGACCTCACTAAAAATGAGGTCAACATTCACCAGATAGAAAAATCCTAGTGAGCATGTAGGGACAATATGCAAAATCAGGAATGAAAATGAGCTCAAGAATGTACATAATATTTAATAGAAGAATTTTTTACGCATGGAAAATTATAATCCTCTTACAAATTTTCCTTTTTAGAACATGGATAATGTGCAGGTTCATAATTCAATCTAAGAAGCCTTATCTATACGTTAAAAATTCTTGCCCTTGAAAAGAATGATGTATGGATCATAACACCTCTGTCATATGGGAAAAGAACTGTAGGTATTCACTGTTATATATAAAGCAGTTGGGAGTGTACAAATATTCAATGCTAGACTTGTAGCGAAATGGTTCACTTAGACTTATGGGATCAACTATTAAGAAACATTGCACTAGTGGCAAAACTAAGCGAATGAGAGTATTGTTTCGTTGGCTGTCAACCAGAACTGTCATTTATATTAGCTAGACATTAAAAATACATTTCTTAATGATGGTCACTGGTTTCTAGACATTAAAAATATATTTCCTAATGATGGTCACTAGTTTCCAAAATGATAGTCCCAAGTTTGAGTCCGACCTAATATTTTTTAAACTAAATAATCACCAGCTCCATGAGTTAAATTTGGTCTATAATTCACTACACCGTTTTTGAGAAAGAAGTGTTCATAGAGATATCTCCGGGATTAAAGAACAATACGAATAATCAGTTAGTGTGCAAACTAAATAAATCATTGTATGGGTTGAAACAATCTCCTGAACCATAGTTTGAAAGGTTCATCAAGACTAGTTTTGTCGATTGGTACTATTAGTGGCATGCTGATCACACTTTATTGTGAAATTAAATCAAGAAGGTCCATCCTTATTGCATATAGATGATATTATTCTTACAGGAAATGACATATGGGAACTTGAAATAATTAAAAGAATAATGACTACTTAGATTGAAATGTATGATCTTGAAATTTTAAGATACCTCTTGGAAATAGAAGTAGCTAAATCAAAGGAAGGTTCTGTCATATCATAGAGAAAATATATCCTTGACTTATTTAAGGTGACTGAAATGTTGAGATGCAAACCGACAGATATATCAACGAGCTTCAAAAGGAGCCAATTGAAAAATGGAGGTTTCAAAAACTTATGAGAAAACTTATTTATCCGTCACATAGAAGACTTGCATTACTTTTTCTGTGGATGTAGTGAGCCGATATATGAACGATTCAAATGAAGATCATTTAAAAGCGGACTTTCAAATCTTAAGATACCTAAAGATGACTTCAGGACGTGGATTGATATTCAAGAAGACTAAGAACCGTAATAGTGAGATCTACATTGATTCTCGTTGGGCGGAAGTATTGACTGATAGAAGATCTATCACAGGTTAGTATTCATTGGTATGGGTAACCTTGTTACTTGAGAATTAAAAAAACAAGTTGTGGTGGTAATAAGTAGTGCACAATTTGAGTATTGTGTCTTGCCCTTAGGAAATTGAAAAGGAATGTGGCTAAATAAACTACTGGTGGAACTTCACATGGAAAACCAAAACACTATTAAGATGTTCAGTGATAATCAATCAATCATAGCTATTTCAAAGAATCTGATACATAATGACCAAACTAAACATATAGAGATTGACAAACACTTCATCTTTGAGAAGGTCAATGGTTAGGTTATTCAGCTATGCTATGTCCCAACTTCGTATCACATTGTTGGCATTCTTAGCAAGGCTTTTCTTTGGCACCACTTCAGTGATCTATGCAATAAGTTTAGGATATATAAAATATACAACCCAACGTGAGGGGAAGTGTTGATATATATTTCCGGTTTAGGAAACCATTGGTTTGCTGTTACATTTCAGGAGGAGAAATTATTCTCCCTTAATTATCCATTACTGTGTTTTTATTTCTTTCTTTTTCATCGCAATGATTTTAATTTACCTCCAATTGTAATAAGGGTCAGTCTACATTGTATGTATATTTGTTATTTATTTAATGAGAAAATTATAGAGTTTTTTCCTCCAAAAATCTACAGGAAGCATAATCATACATATTGCCAAGCGCAGAAAGAATGATTGAACTCATATTCTCAATTGAATTCAAGTTTTTGAGCTCTTCTCAATTTTTATGAAACATTTGGTCTGCCTGTTCTATGCAGTTAATTTGGCGATCTCACACCACACCACTTGCGATTCTAACCCTTTTTATCCCTCACACTCATTACACTTCACCAACCCTTCTATTCCAAAAATTCACTGACCAAAAAATATCTCTAAACCAGCTAAAGCTCACACTATTAACCAGTAACCACATTTGAAAATGACTTGATGCCACCTTAGCACTCATTGATGCCTCTTTGAGGAGCCTCACCTCTTTTAGTCCTTATAGTTCATTTTCAATTCCTACATTTTTAAGCGCCTGCCAACATCATTATTAAACCAACACTGGCTAATCTACCTAACTCCCCCCTCCAATACCTACAACTTCTCACTAACCCAACATACCCCTCCCACTACCAACGTTGTATTCAACCCAATTTATCTATTTATTGCCTCCAACGCTGTAATCATCACCTGCTATCATAAACCCTCCTCTTATTAATTATATCCCTGAACGTCAAACCCTATACCTATCTTTGATTCTCCCCTTCTCCCTACTCCACCTTTTTTAGCTCTCTATCCTTTCCTTTCCCAATTATTCTTTAAGTCCCAACTGACCTACCCAATCCACTGCGTCCACTACCCTACCCTATTCCATATTTCCATCCTCCCAAGTCCCAAACTAAAAATTCAAGTTCTGCTTCAAATTGCATTCATTTAGTTCATACATTTGGTTGAGTAGATTAATGTTTGCTCCATCAAGTCACCTATGATCCTGGAAACTTTGTGCTATTTGGAGCTGATGCCGGCAAATACTATTACTTAGAGCTTCTGATTGAGATATATGTTTGGCAGACACTAACCAGTGCCACCTCCACCTCTTTTGTATCTGCCATCTCGAACTAATCAGGGCGGAGTTTTTGCTGCCCAGGAGAATGATGAAGTCGGATTGCTCTGATTCATAAATAATTGCTTGAATCAATTTACATTGTATTAGCGTTATGATCATTAGTCTTGTATTAGCTTCATGGTTATGGCCGCTTCCTAAATAAGGTTTAATGACTCCAGTGATGGTTTTTATGGATTAAGGAAAACCCTCCTTCACCTTATTATTTATTCTATTCAGCTCTTCCTTCTGTTTTTCTAGCCAAACCATGGTTTTTTTCTCCTATTTCTCCTCTTACCACCCCCACCCCCACCCCCACCCTCACCCCCACCTCTTCTATTATTCGACACAGCTTAGCATAACAAGCTCCTTTCAGATGAACGCTAGTAAAATTCCCTTTTCTCCTTTTACTGTAGCTTTCATTAGGCTCCTATAGCTTCCTCTTCATCTCCATGGTTGTTTCAGAAATGTGAGTGGAGATAAGATGCAGTTGAGTGATCCACTGCCATCAGATCAATCTTGGCTTTCAGCACATAGGCAGCGTTTCAAATTCATTGCAAGAATAGCCCGAATTTAAAAATCTTTTGTCCATACAAAATAACTCTTGTTTTTATACATGGTTGTTTCAGAAATGTGAGTGGAGATAAGATGCAGTAGAGTGATCCACTGCCATCAGATCAATCTTGGCTTTCAGCTTATAGGCAGCGTCTGAAATTCATTGCAAGAATAGCCTGAATTTAAAAATCTTTTTTCAATACAGAATGACTCTTGTTTTATACATGGTTTTTTTAGAAATGTGAGTGGAGATAAGATGCAGTTGAGTGATCCACTGCCATCAGATCAATCTTGGCTTTCAGCGCATAGGCAGCGTCTCAAATTCATTGCATGAATAGCCTGAATCTAAAAATCTTGGTCAATACAGAATAACTCTTGTTTTTATATGATTTTCATTTTGTCTCAATTCAGCGACAATGAAAGCACTATTTAAAATGAACAAAAACAATTATTATCTTCTTGTAGATGTTTGGCATTATGGTTTATGATGAAGCAATTTATAATAAGATGCATTCTATTATACCTGCAGGGTAAGAAGAACCCTGGCACTGATCGTCAATCTGTGGTACATTTTCTTGTTCAAGTAATGAAAGCAAGGGAAATAAAAATTGATAGGTGGATATGCGTGATGATTTTAGCACATTTTTATTATAAAAAGTTTGTTGTAAAATTATGAAATTTATTTGCTCATAATAGGCCCAAATATTGCAAAAAAAAAAAAAAAAAAAGAGAGTAGCTATTTGATATGAATATCAGTCATTTATTATTTCTCATTCTTTTCTATTTCAGCTGGCATATAATCATGAGAATGCGAGCTCCCATAAACGGCTCTTGTGATCCGATAGCTCCTCTAGAGTTGCCACATTCTTTGCATGCATTTCAACGTGTCTCACACACAGACTCTCTTAACGTGGTAAGTCTATTTCTCTGCAGTGACAAATTTGTATCAAAACTCCTACTGGAATTTTTTCAGCTTAGTGTTGCTTATTCTGGGATGCTTTAAATCATTTTAACAGTGGATATACCTCTATTCAGTGGTGGGTTGCCTTATTTCACTTACTGTATTTTAATATTAGTTAAAGCTTGATTAAGCCATCTTGCCCTTATATTATTATTTTTTTAACCATTACCAAATATGCGAACTAGCAGATTTAGTCATTACTGTTGTGTTTTTTAGTATGATAATTCCATTTCCTTTTTTCTTATATCAGGAAGGTTACCATACATTTCGTGGTGGATTTTGGAACTATTTCAGCATGGGTAAGATTTTTCAGTTGACAATTATTCAACAAATACATGTACTTATCACTCTTAAATTCATGATTTTGCGTTTGTCTTAGGCCATTGAAAAAGTCTTTCTATGAACAACTTGTTGCTGCTTGTTGAGACCCAAAGATGCCTTTTAGTAACGAGCTAGCTTAATCTCTAAGACTTTGCCTTCATAGCTTGTTAGTTTTAATGAAACTGTTCGAGTGCCAGATTCACTGTTAGAGGTGATATTGAGTCAACATATGCTCATACTGGCATTTGGATCTTCCAACAATTTTGTAATTCATTAATAGCACTTGTTTTCTTCATATGCGCTGTTTTGGATTTTTTGTCCAATGAATTTCTCTTTTGCAAGAAATTTATTCTACAGTGAATGAACCTGCCAACCTGGTACTTCACACCTAAAATATTGCATATTTATTTTTCGATTAGCTAACCTCGTAAGTCATGAAACTGAAATTTATTTGTTGACATTGTTGTATGATTTAAGATATTGATTTGACATACAAGGGCTATCATTTGCTTAATTAATAGGATAAGCGTGTAGGATAACCTTGCTTGATGATGGGTTGTTTGTACCGATTTAAATTTTGCGTTGAGCAACCTAAGCAGAACGTTGGAAAATTAATATTCATTTTGTTTTTTGCTCAACACATTTGATGAAATTCCCTTTAGTAATAGCTCTATGTCTCTTTGCAGGAATGGATGCCCAAGTGTCATATGCGTTTCACTCTGAGAGGAAGCTACATCCTGAGAGGTTCAAGAACCAGTTAGTTAATCAGGTAATACTTCATTGATGTTTCTTTTTCTTGCACTAGATTTCTCCACTTTTTTTTTTGGCACTAGGTTTCTTCATTTTTTAATTTTAGCTGTATTCTGACATCACAAATACTATTTGGAAGCCATAATCCAGTATCTTATATAGACGGTCTGTCTAGAGCAGTATCCCTCATGGATCCCTTATTTATGGGTTCCCGATATCCCGAGCACACTCTTTTTGTTGCCTAATATCGTAACACCAATTACCCATTTTTGGGGCATTTACATACATAGCATAGCACACAGTTCCTATGTATTTACATCTCTCATTCCTAAACTTTCATATTTAAACACACTGCACTCAAAACTTTAATATCACATTAAAAATACCGCTATTACCACATTTTAAAAGTGAAATAAACATTTTCTTGAAATATTGCATTTTCATTAATAAAAGATCAAAAGGTTACAAAATATGCGAGTATGCATCTATGATGTACACAGATATGATCTATCCTTTCTAAGTATGGTAGAGAGAGCACTATGGTCGTCTACATGCGTTGACAAAAAAGAACCATGCAGAGCTATGCAGGCACAAGCATTTGCCACTCTATTGAACTACTTAGGAATGTGGAAAAAAGGAACTTGTTTGAACATAGTAAGAAAATCAAAATTCGGCGCCACACATGGTAGTTGTTGCTAATTCTCTTTTTTCATGGTGGCTTGCAAAAAACTAATAATATTGGCATTGTCTCCCTTGATGATGGTTCCATTGCACTCATACATCCATGGTTCATAGATTGGTTGGAAGGAAAAGACGGCCCGAAGTTCTACATATCCACTGCCCTAATGCTTAAAATGCTGTCCCTTTTCCTTGTTCATCAAGAATAATAGTGCCATGCTGGCAACATCCGAGGGTAGAAGGGCCCATTGACATTCACTTTAAGCTCCGGGAGGGGGAGGATACCAAAAAAAAGGAGAAACCAATCCAGCAGGTTGGCTCTTATTCCATTGCTCCCGGAATGGTTAAAGTTGTAAAGTTGTCTTTGTGAGTGCTTCGAGGATGGTGCCAATAATGATTGTAGGAGTTCTGGGTCTTGTTATGGCACATGGCATTACGTGTCCTCCAACAGCTATGTTGGTTTTCGGAAACTTGTAGAGTTTTTCGATGGCGTCTTGAAAGCAGCTGAACGAAGGGATCATGATTCCCCATTTCATCAAAGTATTTTGACCCTGCACAAAAAACAAACAGTTAGCTAAGATGTGGGTTCTATTCTCCGCTTTTGGGCATCCCCAAGGGCAATCCGTTGAATCGGTGAGCCCCCTTCGAGCAAGCCAATACCAGGTGAGGATAGCATCATGCAAGGTCCTCCACCAAAAAAACCTTTCCTGGAGATGGCAATGGAATTTTTTGAGCCTTTTTTGATGATTCATGGAGCTGGCTAACATTGCATCATAGGCTAGCGCCGTGATGGCCTTACCCAGATGTGTGTATTTGAGTTCAAGGCTATCCTCATTAGCCTCATTATAGATTTTGATTTCCAAAATTTTGTCCCCCAATTGATTACCAAAGGAGTGAACTTTCTGCACATCCCTAGCGCCTCCAATGATTAGATCCAAAACCTTCAGCTCCTCGATAGTTGAGGTATCAATCGGGCCAGGCCATTTGGCTAGAGGGATGTTGTGGATCCAGGTTTGGTTGAGAGCATCAATGTTACTTCTGTTAGCAACTTTCCAACGGAGAGGTTGTAAATACTTTCCTAGATCGCAAATAATTTTCTAGGTGGTAGACATGCTACCTTGGTAACCGAGAATCAAAAAATTGGAGCCATACCGAGCCACTAAACATTTGTGGAGCAAACTTTATCTTGAATGAGCATCCAGGCAATTCGAGCTCTTAGTGGTCTTTTCCATCTTCTAGGACCAGAAATACACCTTTTTATTCATAGGTTAAGTGTTATGTATGTAAATATGAATGTTTAGGTGTGAGATATATAAATACATAACAATTGTGTGCTATGTATGTAAATTTCCCAATATTCATTTACTAGGTGAAATTTGAATCAATTGTCATTACTTTGCTATGTATACAATGCAGGAACATGCATCAGTTATTGATCACGGTCTGAAAATATAATTCCACGCTCTTGACAATATAGTACATTTCATTTGTCTATTTATTTGTGCTTGATGAGTGGGCCACAACTTTCCCGATACCAAAATGGAGAGATTTGGCTTAAACGAACAAGAAGATTGGAAAAGTTGGTGGAATTTGGGTAGATGAAAACACCACGTACTTAACTCAGAGCGATCTCTCTACACAACTTAGATCAAAATTCCGCTCATTTAGCCTCACAAATAATTTCATTCCTTTGTTATCAATGTTTAATAATTAGGCTGCAAGCCATCAATCTAGATTTATAGAGAATCGGATTACGAAGATTATTTTGAATTCGAAGATGATTCTATTTGGTATTAAATCTAGTTCTATCATAACATTCAAATTCAAACATAATATTATCTAAAAGGATAAATTCAACTACATAAAAAAAACTCTAAAAAAATTTAGAAATTTGGCCAAAATGATGATGGGCATAAAGGCTAACTCTTCTGGTTTTGATTTAACTTTTTTTAGTTGATGTATGAAAGAAATGCTTTTTTTTTGAACTACACTAAATTATATTATTTCAAATTTTTAATTCACCTAACTAACAAAGAGTTCTTTCTTGAAAAGTTTGCTGTCTAATGCTAAACAATATTCCAAGTTTTGACTCCTCACTAGATATGGGTTCTAACTTAATTTATGACAATATGTTAAATTTAACCTTAGTCATGGTGGTAAAATTTTGTAGTGTGTTAGACCGGCACTATCCACCTCGTGCTCCATTAGATTGACTTAAAGCCCGTCAAATAATTTGAAGATATATGTTAGACACAAGATTAAAAGGGACAATTTAGTCATTTATTTGTTATTATTATGGAGGTATAAATAGAGCTTAATATGTTTAGGGTTAGGATATGTGTGATTGTTATCATTGAGTCTAATGAGTAGGGTTTGAGAGAGATTGCCTACCTCTCTAATTGCAGTTGTTTCAGTACCGATGAAATATAATCTATTATTTCAGCCCAAATCTCTGCGGAAGTTTGTCTCGTTCTTTTCAAATTGGTCTCAAGAGATGAAAAGCTGCTTGAATTGTTGGCCTCAACCCTTTCATGAAGTTTCCTTCTAAGACTTCTTTTGATATCCTTCTCAAACGATGGATAACATCTCAAATTTCTCCCTATAATTCATGACAGACCATTCCCTGGCCAATATAAAAAAATCACTCGTGTAAATCCCCTCCAGCGCCGTGTGGTTTTGAAATGCTCCAACAATTAGTCCTTGAATTTTTCCCATGTTCTGATTCGCTGATATTATTCTCTCCATTGATGCCACGCTAGAGTCTTTAGACTTCCAAACATAGGGCTTCTTCCATCAATTTTTTTTCCTTTGTCAGCCCATTGTAGTAAAGTATCTCTTTACGCGATTAATCCAACCATAGGCATCCTCTTCAAAGATCAACATTTTCAACTTCCTTATGCATGAGTTTTCTCCCTAATTTCTTCATGTTCCACTCATAAAAGAAGGGTTGGGATTCTTGATTTAGCTGTATAGCATGGAAGAGACGCACAATACAGAGTTGGCAAAGATTTCGACACCGATTTAACAACTCCCACAACGATTTACAAAAGCTTTCTAGTCGTCATATGGATTGCCTCCTCAGAGGAAACACAAGCATGCAGTAACCTCGGGACCTAGAGTTTCTCCAATCAGTGTGCGATCATTCCGCAACCCCAAGGCATAAAAGGATGAGATCGAGAGATTGATTTGAGAGATGTTGGGAGTTGGGATTCTACAACCTAATGGGAGGCCCTTTTCTAGCCCAATCTTGTTAGTGAAGAAGAAGGATGGAAGTTGGTGTTTCTATGTAGATTATTGAGCAGTGAATAAGGAAACAACACCTGATAATTATTTCATTTTGGTGATCGATGAGCTACTTGACAAGTTATTTGGAGTTGCGATATTTTTCAAGATTGACTTGAAATTAGGATAACATCAAATTTAGATGCATTCGACAAATGTACACAAGATTACATTTCAAACTCATGAGGACTTTTATGAATTCTTGGTTATGCCATTCAGGCTTCCTAATGCACCAGCTACATTTCAATTACTGGCGAACAAGGTGTTTCTTCCTTTCCTTCAGAAGTTTGTGTTGGTGTTTTTTATGATATCCTAGTATACAATCGTTCCTTTGGAAGACCACCACATTGGTTATTTGAAGGTATTGATGGTATTCAGTGAGAACGAGCTCTATGCTAACTTAAAAAAGTGTTCATTTGCCCAACTGAAGGTAGAGTACTTAGGACATGTGTTGCTGACTACAGTGGTATCGACGGATCCCTTGAAGGTGGCGACTATGTTGGATTGACCACTACTTAAGATCTTAAAGGGATTAAGAGGTTTTCAAGGACTTATATGATATTACCAGAAGTTAGTGAAGATTTACAGTTAGATTGCGTGGCTATTGACAGACAATTGAAGAAGGATAACCTTCAGTTGGGGGGGGGGGGAGACAACGACCTAGCTTTTGAGAAGTTAAAGGTCATGACGAGTGTATCAGTAATGGTGTTCCCTGATTTTAGCTATCCATTCATTGTAGAGATGGATGCTTCAGGCCATGGGTTAGGTGTAGTCCTCATGCATTCTCAATGATCGAGCACATTTAATTTAAGTGTTGATGGCGAGGGCCAGACACAAATCATTTTCTGAGTGGTAGCCATACGACTTTATCAAACAACAATTTTCTCTCTTCCACCTTGTTGACTATGTGCCTTTTTCTGTGAGAGTAATGTTAGGCCGACACCGTACATAGGTGTCGTCCTCGTAGCGCTCCACTGAGACAACCCCACCAAATAATTTGAAAGTTTATGTTAGGCCCAAGATTAAAAGGGTAATTTAGTCATTTGTTAGTTCTTATTGCAAGGTATAAATAAGGCATGCTATATTTATGATTAGGTTATGTGTGATTGTTGTTTTGGAGTCTTAGGAGTTAGGGTGTTAGGAGAGACTGCCTATCTCTCAAATTATTGGTGTTTATCTTTTTATGTATTTAAGATTGTATAGTTTTATTTTAGTACCTGTGGAATATAATCTATTATTTTTTTGCTATGGAATTTATCTCGTTCCTATCATGATTATAACTCATAGTTATCCTTAATGTCAAATTTACCATTTAGGAGGTATTCCATCATGAACATCTTCACAAGAACTAGCACGATAGATGGTACATTAATATAGTTCTGACATTTACAGTTGAACTGTAAAACAACTTAAGATTTGTTAGGACAAATTAAAATATGGAACTTGTGCAATGATGCAATTCAATGCATGAAACTAGAGGGGAAGTTTTTGAAAGTGTTTATGTAGAGGTATCACCAGATAGATTTTTGTCGTGTTCTCTAGCTCTAAAATTTGAACTGGGCGTTGCAGAGCGGTCTTCCGGGTGCTTGAGCTCCATGTACAAAAAAAAAAAAATGAAAAAAAGAAAAAAAATGAAAAAGAAAGGGAGTAGTGCCCCCGAACCAAAAATGGTGGGGACACCCAATTAGTATTCCCCCACAAATTCATCATCAAGCTTGATCAGTGAAACTGAGGGCTCCGAGCGAACAATTGGCCAACATAATCATGCTCCACACGACAAGAGGATTACGTTGTAAGGAATGTTGCAGTTAGCGCAATCAGATTCAATGTAGCAGTAGTGTTGATCAATTCAATTATAAGCGTGACAATTGATTGAAACTTGCTCACGTACTAGATTTATGGAAGTGTGTAGATGAAAACTCCGTGTGCACTGACTTTGATTATGAATTATTATATTAGTCTCACAAATAGTTTTATTCATTAATAAACAATGTTCAATGAATTGAATGGAAATTATTAATTGTTCTTTATAGAAACTGGGTTGCAAAAATAAGATCTAATATTTTGAATTTAATTCTGAACCTATTCTATCCAAAAAGATAATTCAAATTAAAATATAAACCTAATAAAAAGATAAATTTTGACAAAAGAAGGGTTGCTTAAAAAGGCTTAAAATTTAAAAAACAATGTTCAATGAATTGAAATGGAAATTATTAAATTTTCTTTATAGAAACAGGGTTGCAAAAATATCAAATATCTTGAATTTAAATCTGACTCCATATAAAATTAAATATAATCCCAGCAAAGCATTCAAATTCAAAATTCTTCCTATCCAAAATGATAATTGCAATTAATAATATAAACCTAATAAAAAGATAAATATTGACAACAAAGCTGGGCTTAAAAAGCTTAAAATTTGATTTGATTTAACTCCTACGTAGTTTGATTCAACCTTTTTTTAGTCTTATTCAGCTCACTAGCATATATATATGAAATGAATTGCAAAAGATTGAACCAAAAGAATATAATGTGAATTTGTTGATTTAATGAACCTTAATTTCTGGGAAAGTAACGCGAAGAGGAAACTCGGGGTTCCACAAAACCATAAAAAAGAGAAATCTTTAACATTCATATATGCAGGCCATTAACATATTATGGATGCTTAGTGAAAACCCAACAATAATCAATGTTTAGGAATAATCTAAGAAACACGTGGCACTCATCTAGGAAAAAAAAAAATCTCTTGATGGATGAAGATCAAACATGAAAAGTCCAATAATCTCCAAGCTTAGTGATAAATGAAAACTTGTCAACCAAAATGAAAGAAAAGGGACCTGCTAGGTCAGAAATCTCTTGCCTCAAGAAGACCGGAGCCGACATATTGTGAACGACAGTGGTTGGCTTGTGGTGTGAAGCTAAACTGACCGAGAAGATCCCATCCCCTAAAGCATCAATGAAAGAAGGGGAGCAACAACTCTATGAGGTTGAATAACAACATTTGAAGGGATTCGATAGGAGTCTAAGAAGTTCAACATCAATCACTAGGAAGCTAGAGGCATCTCACAGGAAGGGATGATTAATGATACGAGAGCAGACAACAACCCTAGAGGAATCCACGATAAAGGAAAATTGACGAGATGAAGTTTGAATCACTTGAAGGTTGCACCCAAGATGGTGAAGTGTTGGGGAAATGATTGAATTGAGAGAGCGAATTATAGACGCCATCGTTGGCTATTGAATGGACCAATTGTAGTTTTTTTCTTATCGTTATTTTATTTATGATGGTTGATGAAAAGTTTTGTCGTTTGTTGTATCGATATTTTGTCAAATCGTTTAAATTTTAAATTTCAATTTTATTTCTCCCACCTTTGCATGTAATACTCACCTGGATGGCCAAAGAGGCAATCATAGGTATAATATGATATATGAATATTCAATGCATGTTTATTTTTGATTATTTGGAGGTCATTGATGAGACATTAGACCTTAAAAGTTTTTTTGGATGAACTATTTGTCGCTATTGGTTCTTGTCACATGTGAAATCGCAATGAAAGCAATCAAGTTTTCATTTTTTAAGTGTTGTAGTTTTTTAAGGCTTTTCTGGATGATTTTTTTTGTTGACGTGTATATGTGACACATACGAGCTTGACATTACGTGTTTTGAAGACAACCGAGAACCTTTTTTTTAAGGTCTGTTGTCTTTTGGAAGTGACAGATTCGTTGGTTTATGCTATGTTCCTTGAGACCTCAAGGTTTAGTAAACTTGCATTGTTTAATTATATTTTTTTTCACTAATATTGCATCTAAGTATTTTTGTTTTGTTGTGTTAAACCTTCATAAAAGATGAGTTCAAAGATTTTTGGTACCTCTAGAGGATGCACTGCTACTGCGAACTACCGTGCTCCCTGCTTACTTCACGACAACCGCATATCTACGAGAGATAGTTTTACAGGTGTCTAAGGAGAAGACAAGAAAACTGACTTTTTTGTGGGCAAATGGTTTGAGGAATCGACAACTGATAGTGAGTTGGCGTGGCGAGTTTCTCTGGAGGACGGCTTGTCTCGTGACCTACATCAGCTGTATTTTAAAAATAATATTATCATCTAATTAATCGTTATTTTAGTAGTTATTTTTTTTATTTTGATAGTCTTGCTACTCACTGTTTAGTGAGGTGTCTATTTTTATTTTGTAACGTTCGAATTGGATATTTACTTTCAAGTATGGATAGAGCTGGTATGAACAGTTACGTTATAAACAACATTACAATATAAGAGTGGAATGATCATTTGTCCAGAAACAACAGATCCTAAATTGCCCTTAGTAGTCATCGTAACACAATATCATTGAAAAATATGAGAGATAATGTAAGGCATGAATGAGTTTTCTTTAGCTCTTTATTTATCACATTCTAGGTAGTGCTATATGCCCAAATACATATGAAGTGTTTTTTTTATCATCAAAATCAACATGGGTTTAACTCAATAACATTGCCATGTATCTTATGATGCTGATGAGGTATTACTTGAAACGAAAATTTGACAATTTTTTTTTAATCATATATAGAGGTTAAACTTGTACATAACACATTTTATATAAATTTTGAATAATATTCTTGTTGGATTGCATCTTTTTACTTTCGAGAGCCAAATCCTTGATCAAATGAGGGATTTAAAGTTTTTTGGGAGTTATCTCCTGGAACACGGATGTGGCTTATTTTCTTTTGTTACTTACTTCTTTCTACTTCATTTTATTTTTAAAAATCTGTTGTTATATTGAATGCGTGATTAATTTTATTCATATTTGACACAAACGTGTTTCTATGAATGCTTGTTTTTTAACTAATTATATGTTTTTCATGATTTTGAATTTGTATGCATAATTTTTAGCAGAAGGCGAATGAAATATCATTTGAGTTGATTTTATTTGTATTTTTAGGTTTCATCAAAATTAATGAGTTTTTGTTAAAATTGAGAGTTAGTGACTTGGATGTTTGAGTATCTTTAACTCATTTTTCATAACCCATAATGGCTCCACTTTGGAGATCTTAGAACCTAAGTTGCCTTTCATTTTGGAGAGAGCGAGGGGTAATTTGCATGTTTCTATTTTTTTTTTCTTAATGTGGAATAAGTATGGTAATTATCAAACTAGTAAGGCGAACTATATTCCTTAGCTGGAATATTTTGGAATTTTTCTCGGGTTATGGTGTTGTAGTTCCCTCCGGATTTATACTCATATCATGCATGGTATAGTGATAAACTAAAGAAGTTGATTTTACTAGAAGGAGCTGATTGATATATTTTAATTGCATTATTTGGATAAAATAAAAAAAAATTTCTTTGCAATGCAGAGTACTTATGCTAAGCTTGGTTGCACACAAGGGTGGTTTTGTGCGTCTCTTTTCCATCCTTCATCAAGGTATAACTTTAAGATTGCCAGTTCTATTAAAATTTTAGCTCATTTACCTATTATTTTATCATCCAATTTATGGTAGTTGGCTTACATTTGAATTCTGTGCTATAGATTTTTATGGAAACTTTAAAATCATTGCAAGAAATAAACCTTTTAGTGTTATAGCCAAATTGCAGAAAATACTTGGCATCATTAAACAATTAGAAGGCATGATCCATTGACCATTTCAATATAGGATTTAGTACTCTTGATAGGGAAAGCTTAACTTTTATTTGAAGATGTTTAATCTTAAAGAAATGGTACAAAAAAACTACAGTATCTATAGAAACTACATAAGTTGAGCACATCTCAAATTTGATGAATCTGAGTATGATCTTTCTTTGATTCTCACTCTCAAATATGAATATGCTTCTATACCAACAAACTTCAATTTTGTATGATAAATTTGTATATATACATTTGTATGACAAATGAGAATCAACGAAGAAGATGAAGCATGGGAAGAAGATGATGAAGAACATGCATTAAACAAGCAAGGAGAATGCTCAGGTGTAAAATTCTTCAATGAATAGGTTAAAGAACAATCTCATGCTGCCCAAAAAAGAATGTTAAGCATGCTCTTTAACCTGGTAATAGAATTTAAAATTCCAGGAATTGATATATTTTCTTTAAAGACCATTGTAGCCACATGGGCTACATCATGTTCCGCTTGCATTAGTGAATTCCCAGCTCAAGCCATTGAAGAATTAAACTATCAAGTCTCATTCAGCGAAGTTAACTTAACTAGTGTCAACAAGAAGCTCAAAGCAGGTTCGATGATTATTAATGAACATAGCTTCAGAATTCCATTAATTTATTGTCTTGATATGCAAAAGAAAGATGGAATTGAAATGCTTCTCGGGTGTAACTTCATCTGAAGCATGAATGGGGGAACGGGGATAGAAGGTAATGTAGTTACCTTCTATAAAGAAATAACTCAAATTAACACAACAACAAATGTTGAGATTGCAGCTAAACAAATATCTGAGTCAGAAATGAATTATGATTTCTATTTGGAACTGCAACCTGAGTACGCTTATTCTGACAGAATTCAGGAAAGTCCCTTCCTGAATAAGTCCAAATCATTATTTCAGATATTGCAGGAACAAAGATTCATAGACGATGACCCTATGAAACACTGGAGTAAGAATCAGGGATTACGTAAAATTGAAATCATTAACCCTGATCTTACAATATAGGATAAACCTCTTAAACATGTCACGCCCATGATGCATGAACAATTTAAGAGATATGTGGAAAGCCTTTTAGCTCTAAAGGTTATAAGGCTCAGTAAGAGTCGCCACAGAACAATGGCGATGATCGTAAATTCCGATACGTCAATTGATCCAGTGACAGGGAAGGAGATCAAGGGAAAGAAACGCATGGTCTTTCATTACAGATCACTTAATGACAATACTTATAAAAACCAATATACGCTACCAGACATAAACACCTTACTGAAGAAAATAGGGAATAGCAAAATTTGCTTGAAATTTGATCTTAAGAGTGGATTCCACAGGTAGCTATGCACCCAGACTTGATTGAGTGGACAACGTTCGTAATACCAACTGGCCTATATGAATGACTTGTAATGTCATTTGGTCTGAAGAATGTGCCAGCAATATTTCAACGAAAGATGAACAATTGTTTCGAAAGTAACTCTAAATTTATGACTGTGTATATTGATGGCGTGCTTATTTTCAGCAAAAATGAATACGAACACAATGAGCATTTGAAACAATTCTTGAGCATTGTGGAGATGGAAGGACGGGTGCTTTTCGCAACAAAAATGAAAATTGGAGTCCCCCAAATTGAATTCCTTAGAGCTGTAATCGGGAATTCAAAAATAAAGTTACAACCCCATATTATTAAGAAAATCACAGACTTCTCGGAGGAAAAGCTGAAGGAAAAACAAGGTTTTCATTCTTGGCTTGGTATATTAAACTATGCAAAATCTTATATACCTAACATTGGGGTTTTGTTAGGTTTTGTTTACCAGAAAACATCTCCCCACGGAGATAAAAGGATGAAACCTCACGACTGGGAGACTGCAAAAAATCAAGAAACTAGTAAAGAATTTGTCTGATCTAGAGGTTCCACCAGAAAAGATATATATCATTTTAGAGACTGATGGATGTATGGAGGGATGGGGTGGCGTCTGCAAATGGAAGAAGAATAATGCCGGCCCAAGGAACTCTGAAACATCTGCGCATATGCAAGTGGAAAGCTCACAACAGTTAAATAAACAATTGATGCAGAAATTTTTGCCTGTATGGAAACAATGAACTCACTTAAAATTCATTACTTGGATAAAAGTGGGATCACTCTGAGAACGGACTGCGAGGCAATCATCGCATTTTACAATAAAATGCCTCTAAATAAACCGTCCAGAGTCCGATGGCTAGCGTTCACTGACTTCATCAGTGGACTGGGGATCACCGCCAACTTGGAGCATATTGACGGAAAGAATAACACACTAGCGGATTCACTTTTATGATTAACGTTTGTTTTATGTGCAAGAAAAGAAACGGAAGTTAAATTTTTATTTACAGGTGCAAAAGAATGGACTCACGAGGAGGCGGAAAAAGCGTTAAATGAAAGGAGCTGTATTCAGAGATTGAACCAGATTTTTCTCATGCAGCAAAGAAATATTGGCAAGGAACTCTTCCTGGCCACAGGACCAGACTTCAGATGAAAGCGACCCAAAGAAGCATGTGATTTACACTGGGAGTTGTTATGAGAAACGTTCAAGCATCCCATTAACTTGGACGCATGCGACAGGCTCAAAGGCGCCGCAAGAAGGATGGAGCAACACCAGGTCCGAAAGGTCCTGGATGAACTACGAATTCTGTTAACAATGTACGGAAATAAGTCCAGGTATTGTATGAGTATGTCTACAAAAGACAATGCCTGGGCCGACGTCTCACCAAGCGTACACCAGATGGAAAAACAACTTGGTAGTGTAATTGGCGTCGTGGCTCACGTCATTAATAAGGGATTAAAATATTCAGTGTAGGGAGCATTAATGGGCCCTACCATGTGTTTGTGCACTGGAAGGAATCTTTCTTTCCAGAAGTTTTTTGTATGCGGTTTTTGCCCATGGTTTTGCTTTCCTGTGGGCTGGTTTGTGGTTTTCGCCCACCGTTTTGCTAGGCTGGTTTGTGGTTTTTCTTAGCCTATATATGTGTGCCATGTCGAAGTTGCAGAACGCACGGAAATCATCTGAAGTTCCACTTCTTCACTAAGAGTATTCTGTAAGTGTTTCTTTATAATAAAATCTTGTTATCTTCTTCTGTTTGTTATACTTTCCGGCAAAAGTTCTTTATGTGTGACTTCGAGCCAACAATCATTTCTAGGCATCTATCACTCTTTGTTTGTTATACTTTCCGACAAAAAGTTTTTTATGTGTGACCTTGAGCCGACGATCATTTCTGGGCATTTATCACTCTTTGGTATCCGAGCTATGTCGGGCAAAGCTCTTTTAGTGCTCTGAGTAAGCTTATTAAGTTATTTAATGTTTTGATTTGTTGAACTCTCTCACGTTATTTAGCTATTATTTATATTGATTTATAATTTTGTATGATAAGACGTTACTTCCTGGTAAGATCAGTTAGTAACCTGAGGAATGACGAGATCGCCGAGAATAGTAGGCTCACCGTTCCCGAACAGTTGAAAGGGTTTATCAGGACAGTTCAGGAACTTATCTATGAGATTATAATTTTAAATATAAGTATTAGTTCAAGACGTGTACGAATCAAATGAAACAAAATATTAAACTTTTGAACGGTGAACTCAGAGTACTTTCCTTATTCACTTGAACTTTAGATTTCAAATTATGATGAAGCTTGAGACATTTATCAAGGGCATGCCCAAACATCTTACAATAGGTATAATAAGGGGGTTATGTTTCATGACGATTTGTCGCCAATATCCATTATGTGTGGTGCACAACCGAACTTCAGTAATATTAGGTAAAGTAATATCCCTCTCCACAAGTATTCTGGCCACAGAAATTCTGGTTAGATTGAAAGTGGGTAAATCTAACTTCATAGGGCCCTAATAGAGTAAAGAACTCGATGATTAAAAAATTACAGTTTAAAACCAGGTAGACTAAATCATATCGGTACAGTGAGAGATTCATGATTTGGGTCAAAATCAGGAGACCACTTGAGTAACTTCATTGACTTGTCTGCAATGTTAAGATATTTTTTAGAGAAAATCCGGGTGTATTCTTCAGCCACAGTTAATTAGATCAACACATGTCTCCCATCAATGAGTCATACTTTCCACTTGTCTACTAGTTTGAGATCTCAAAACTCTTTCTGATAACTTTCATAGGTGGGTGCCCCCACTGAAATTTTCCAATAAGAGCGAACTTAAATTTCTCAGTCAGGGTTGAAATTTCTAAATCAGAGAAAAAAAGTGTTGATTTCTCACATTTCCTACTTGCCTTAACAAATGGGCAATCGTTTGTACCATTACGACAATCCTTATAGCTTAAGGGGAAGACAACCGCCAACTCCACCTGAGGATTACCCACCACGTGGGCAAATGAGGCTTTGTCAGGTTCAATCGAAGGAGGGAACGCCATCAAAGCAGGGAAAACCACCTGCTAAAAGATCCTGATATAATCGTAGCGAGGTGCGAAAAAATGCAAAGCTGTCGGCGTCTCCTGCGGTAAATTCCCGAAATCTCGAAAGCAGGGAGAGGCGAACATGCAGAGATATGCAGTTGTCAACGTCGAAACAGACGAGACACTGTAAACAACACAGAAGAGAGCCGCTGTCGGCGTCGAAACAGACGAAACAAAGTAAAGACGCGAGCCGACTAAGCAAAGGAAGTGAGAAGTGAGAAGTTGAAGTGGAGAGACAACGAAACAGAGGCGAGGTGCGAGCCCTCTCCTTCGAGCGACTGAATCATAGTTGACGGAAATTGCAATTTAAAACCCTAGCGGAGCTGTCAGCCGCCATC
>NEWO01000004.1:836056-893284 GCA_003013225.1 Phalaenopsis aphrodite
AATCTAATTTTTGGGGCATAAACTAGAGTTCAAACTAATTCTTAAAATAAACAGTTTGATTCATCTCAATTAGCAATTATTATAAAATTGGGAAATTTACATACATACCACCCAATTCTTATGCATTAACGCCCATAACACCTAAACTTCAATTATTACATACAAATCACCTTCCTTATACATAAAAAAATTGAAATTTACCGTTTAAACGGCAAAATTGTGGCCTTTTTGATGTGTGGTGCAGGAATTTGGTGTAAAAGAATTGTTGAATCAACGATCGAATACCAAATAAATATCCAAAATCCAAAAAAAAAGTATAGACATCAAAATTGAATACCAACATCCATAACACAACACTTTATGGAAGTCCCGTCGAAGAAAAAAACCCGCACCTTAAGGGAATCCCATTGAAAAAAAGAATAACACGTATCAAAAATAAAAACGTATGTTAGCGCATGCGTGATTGACCCGTAGTTCCCGTCGCCTCATTGGATCGTCCCTAACTGCGTCGAAGCTCTGGATCGCCAGAGAATTCACTTGGAAGCTTTGTATCATGCTTTGGATGATGCCCTTACTGGATTTAAAGCTCTGAATTGCGTCGAAGGATACCTTGCTTCGATCATGGCTGTTCGGCGAGATGCTAGATGCTCTACGACGATGTTGTTTGTTGTGACAAGTTGATGAGAGGGCAATGGAAGCTGTTGCAAGGGCAATGGAAGCTATTGCAAGGCTTTGGTAAGACCACAAACCTTCAAATGTTGCTTTTTTTACGCTTTGGATTCTGCTTTGCCGCTCAAGTGTTACACCTTGTTTTAATTCCCGTGTCGAGAGAGGTGGCGGGCGGTGTCAAGGAGGTGCCGAGAGAGGCGTTTGAGAACACAACATTGTCGTGTCGGACACGGCACAGCTTCTATTTTAGAGTGTCGGTGCTTCATAGATTATTATGTGATTTATTTAGTTATTTGATTATTATTAGCATTTATTTATTTAAATATTATAATAATCAACAATTAATTCTCTCATATTTCTATATCAGTTGCATATATCATAAAATATATACAAAATTATTAATTAAATAGTGTTTATATTAGCTTTAAAAAACCTCAACTTACCAAGCTCGTTTGGTTCGATCTTCCCACTTCTGCACTCTATGCCCTCTTCCTCCCCTTCTTTGCTTTCATTTTTTTCAGCAGACCACGGCCGTACGTGACAACGAATCTTCATTCGGCTTTTATCACAAGCTTTGTCGTCCTTATCTACCTTGCTCGCTTGATGATGACTACGAATGTCGTCGCCAGTCGACGTCATCGCCTTTGGCTCGTCCCACGAAGTTGAATATTCGTCCTCCTTCTCTTTGTTATTTTTTTCTTGTTTTTTTTTCTCTCTCTCTCTCTCTCTCTTCCTCTCTCTCTATCTATCTATCAATCAATCTTGCCTTTCTGATTCTTTCACACCTGTTGTTTTGTCGCGAGGGTTAGGCAAAAGACTCTTCTTCTCAACCTTTCTTACTCTCTTTTGTGCTTCTCTTCTTTCCTCCCATTTCTATTTATTGTGTATCTCAACTCTTCTGCTTCATTTCAAGCTTACGAAATATTGGTGTTACAAGTATTAAAATCAAACATTATAATCTTCCCAACTTAACAAAAATTTTGTCCTCGAAATCTATAATCAAACCACAAGTCATCTCTCATTAGGCAGACTAACATGAACTATCCATAAGTTTCATGAAGAAAAATAAGGGTCATTCATTAAGATGAAAGATGATCCTTATAGAGCAAAGACCTGATACAAGATGATTCAACTAAATTTACCTCATCAACTGAAACAGGATAACATAACAAAGATAATAACATAACTCAAATAAAGTGTAATAACTAAAACAACACACAATTACTGAAGCAAGAAAATATGTCAGGAAACCCCTATATATAAGAAAACACAACATTCACTAGATCGAATTAGCATCAATATCCTCAACAATAGGATCTTCATACTCACTACGAGTAAGAGTATAAACTCGAGGTCGAACTCGTTGTCTTAGCTGACACTAGGTTGGAGTTGAAACTGCTGACCCTATCATTCTTTGCCCATCTATAGTTTTCTGTGAAGGTGTTGAACCTGATTTCTGATCTTCAGCGCTCTTCTGGCCAAGTGATGGACAATATCTTGCTATATGACCAGATTGATAACACTAGAGCCCATCAAACATTCACCCTTATTTTGCTTTCTGCATTTGGTTTAAGTGATTAAAGTAGTTTGAGTGTACCTCTACTATATCCAATTGAGTTGTACTTGGGCTTCGTCCCAATGGATTCTTCTGATTGATTCACATGCTCTCCCTTAGCAATACTGTTGAAATTAAGAATAATGCGGAATTAAACATACATTTTTTTTCATTGATATGAGGGGGTATAAATAACCCTTTACATGAATTCTGGAATAGAAAAGATAATAAAAAAGAAATAATATGAAAAAAAAAATATATATATATATACCTAATATCTTCAATAATCAATTCATATTAATTATTTGGAGATAGAAAATAACATAAAATAAGAAAGTCAAAAATAGGAAAGAAAATAACTCCTAATCTAATGAAATGAATATAAAATAAGAAAAGAAACAACTCATTATCTCAGCAAGTAATTTATTTCTCATATCTTCTGATAGAAATAAATTATTTCTTATAACTCTAGCACTCCACCTCAAGTTGAAACATGGTTGAAAATCATGTTTAACTTGTATTTGAAAACATCAAACAATGGGCGAGAGAGATCCCGTGAAGTCGAATTTGAAGTTTTCATCTTGTACTGCGGTTGTCTTTGACTGCGGTTCTTGTAGTGTCTATAGTTAGGCGGAAGACTCCTATAAATAATGTTGTAGGTGGGTTTGCAGGTTAGTAGATAAGTGTGGTTGTGTTTGAATGCAGTTCCTGCAGTGTTTGTATGTAGATAGAAGACTTCTACAAATAATGATATAAGAGAGTTTACAGGAAAGTAGACAACCTATAAGAAAAGTCTAACTTTTAATTGATTGTGGTTGTCTTTGATTGCAGTTCCTGTAGTGTCTGTAGGTAGGCGGAAGACTCCTACAGATAATGCTGCAGGAGAGTTTGCAGGGAACTACATAATCTTTAGAAAAAAGTTGCAGTAAAATATTCCAAAGGAGGGCATGTGGATCTTTCTCGAGAAGCTTAGCATCAACAGGGATGCAAAACAGTGATAAGAGAGGACTGTTGTTGTAAGGCTGCAGGAAATCAAGGAAGCTGGACTGTTGGAAATCAGGAAGCCAGACTGTTGGAAATCTGGACAACTACAAGAAATTAGGGAAGTTGAACCGTTAGAAACTAGGAAACCGGGCTGTTAGAAACCGAAAGCTAGACTGTTGCAGGGAACATGCGCCAAAATACAACGGGAAGTACTTGCATGAAAAAATTACACCTCCAACAGTAGGGACTTGCAGACAATAAGGGAAGTCGAACAACTGGAAGTCAGGAAGCCTGACTGTTGCTGGGAAATTCTCCAAAGGACCTCCTGTTAGAGAAAAACTTAGGAGGGTCTAATGCAGAGAAAGAACAGCTAAAAGTACTATTGTTGGGAGGGACAACAAAGAATCCATTGACATATAATTCATCAGAGAAGGGTCGTCGGTGAGAGGGAGAGCCGACTGACAAATGTTCGTCCGAAATCTTGTCGAGAGACGCCGCTAGTGAGAGGGCGACAGTAATCCAAGGTGGTTGCCCATGTGATATACCCTCGATGAGGATCTCAACAACGTCGTCACCCTTGATGCGCTCCACTGTCGTGACAAGAAGTTTTGAGACTGAAATCCAGGGATTGACTCTTTAATGGAGGAAGGTCTGGGGCTGGAACTACCTTCTTGAAGTATGACGAAACTTCCCCAATTTCATCATACCTTGCCTGAGAGTACTTTGGCATGGTGGCATCCATCTTGTTGCAACAGTAAATCATCTGCTTCACACCAAGGGTGAAAGAAAGAAGGGCATTCTCATGTGTCTGGCCATCCTTGGAAATACTCACTTTAAAACTCTAGTGGTGGAATCAATGATCAGCACAACACAATCCACCTGAGAAGTTCTGGTGATTATATTCTTGATAAAATCACGATGACCGAGAGCATCGATGATGATACAATATTTTTGTGGTCTCGAGCATCCACAAAGCGATGTCAATAGTGTGTCTTCTTCGTCAAAGCTTGGCTCTGATACCTACTAATCAGGAGAATGAAGCAACAATGGTGAGGTGACAATGGCGATTTCAACGTCGCCCACTAGTTCTGAGTCTGCAACTGCAAACAAACCTATGCTGAGCCTTATGAACAAGCATTTTCGTGCTTTGCGCTGAAACCTTCATATGGAAGCCAACCTCGCATAAGTAAAAACCCTAAATAAGGAACGAGAATTTCTCTGCTCCAAGCCTGGTGTCTTTGCCCTCATTGATGAGTCCGAGAAACTAGAGTCACCACTTGCTGCCGCAGTGCGAAATGAAATTGCCCGTGTTGCTTTCTCCTGCTCTCCAGGTCATCACAACCCTACGGTATAAGCGACAAGCGAGTCTTCTTCGTCGGTAGATTTCTCTATGGAGGACTTGCAGGCGTTGCTTTATTTTGGATGCCTTCTCGATGCAAGATCCCAAAATGATTTTGCTTTGATTATGCTGACAAAGACACACGAAAATGGATTGTCGTCGCTTGCTATCTGAAGGAGTCAAAGCTTTTGGCTTGGGAAGGCCCAACCGACAACCAATCCTGCAGGGAGAGAAGAAGAAAAAATTGATGTTTCAAAAGTAAAGACGAGTGCCCCTTTTTTCTTGCACGAAGGTTGGCAGGAAGGGAGGCTGACGGTTTTAGAAGGAGGACCGGTGGCTAGGATACGAAATTAAGCTTTGATATCATGTTGAAATTCAGAATAAAGCGGAATTAAACTAACATTTTTTTCATTAATATGAAGGGGGGTGTAAATAGCCTTTTATATGAATACTAGAATAGAAAAGATAATAAAAATGAAATAATATGAAAGAAAAGATATATCACCAAATATCTTCAATGATCAATTCATATTAATTATTTAGAGATAAAGAAAATAATATAAAATAGGAAAGTAAATAACTCATAATCTAAGGAAATAAATATAAAATTAAAAAAAGAAATAACTCCTAATTTCATAAAATAATTTATTCCTCATAACTTCTCATAGGAATAAATTATTTTCTAATATAATTCCTAACAAATACTCTTCATCTTATGCATAACTTTACACTTCCGAGTGAGCTGATAATCAATTTTCACTCGTCTAGCCACTATACCACATTGAGTAATCATCAATTCTCAATGACACCAATGACTATTTTGTTGAATCCCTCAATCCAAAAAGGAATTTGTAATACTTCTCTTCTGCAGTAGCCTTCAGTTGTCGGACATACCTTAACGGCGTTGTGAACTTTGCTTTATACTGCATGATTGTCTTCTCTCCTTGCATCAATCTAGTGAATTCGTCCTACATCTGTCTTCGAGTGGATAGGGGTACAAAACACTCTCCGAAAAAGCATTTTTAGGTTGATGCTTCAAATGCAATGCTTCAAAGATTATGTTGGTACATTAATTTTTGTGTATGCTACTGTTCAAATACTTTTAAGTTTTGTATGCTTCAGAATTTTAACATAAATAAATCAATTTTGCACAATCTCAAGTCTTACATGTGTTTCTTGAGGCAATTCTCAATTCAAATTTATGCCTAAAAATCATGAAAGTCGCCCCAAAGTGTGCAATATTTTCCGTTGTATTCAAATATATTAAATTTAACACCTACATGGGGCCCAAGCATTATGGCAAATATTTAATAATACAATCTGAGAATATTACTCTAATCAAACTAAAATTCTCAGTCAAATTGCTCCTCCTTTTTTGAAAAACCTATAATTTTTTTTTAAATTATGTGCTCTTTATCTCAAAAATCAAACTCAAAATGATCAAATTATGCATGTCTCGAGCGAGTCGCACTATCTATAAGATATTTCATAGGGTAGCATGGCTCACCTAATTAGTCTAATCATTCTCTTCACAAGGTCTAGAGTTGGTGAAACTGTACTTTTAAATATATTAAAAGTGATAAATTTCAAATAATTTATAAGTGCGAGTGTTTCAAATATCCAATCCTTATAATGGTCGTGTTAATTGAAAATCTCAACCAAATGAATTTATTTTTTATTTAATTTTTCAGATTAACAAGCCAATATGTTCAAGTAAAAATATAATCTCCTAAATCTTAAAGACAAACTTCGTCCCCTCTAATGCAATAATTTGTCAATGGTGTCATTTATTATTAACCTCAGTTTACAATGAGTGAATGTCACATTTAGTGTATTATTATATTTATTTTCAATGTAAATCTACGTTGGAAAAGATGTCTGAGTCCTTTGTTTAGTGATTTGACCCAAAGACTACAAAATGTAGCAGTTACAATCAAAACCATATGATTGTATGGTTTGTTGCTAAATGACACTATTAGATTATAGTAAATATAATAGTTAATATGTTTCTCAATGGCTTTAGTTCTCTTGAGCTGAGAATTCTAAAGTATGTAGCAGTTACGACCAAAGCTTTATCACTCTATGGTTTGTCTTCGAATGACATTATCAAACTTAAGTTAAGATTATAGTTCATATATTTCTCAATGGCTTTGTTTCCTTTGAGTTGAGAGTTATAAGATATATTTGATAGGACATAAAATCCTTTATAAGCTATTGTTGCTTTGAATTAATCCCTTTATACGAACGCCCACCTCAGGTCTATAAGGTTTACTTGGAAGTAACAACTCATGGTTGTTGACAAAGATCTTTTTCTGAGGTTTTGTCAATTACCTCCTTTGATTAGGTTGACCAGGGATATTGACAATTCGAGGTATCGTAATCAGGATATTTTGATTGGGTTCATCATCATTTCCTATACCATACGCTTTAAGCTTATAGTGATTAATCTTATAACCTTAAACCTAAATTTGTTGTTACTATGATTATCCTTAATTGAAATTCTTCTCTCATTAGTGGGAGACTTAATTAACCATAAAGATTTGATCATATGGGAAATCTCGTAACCCAAATCTTTAAGTCCTCAAAAAATGAGGGTGAAATCTGTGTGGTGGAAAAAGAAAATATATGACTAGAGTTGTCGGGGACTATTAAGTAGCATACATTTTGGGACTTGGCTTTTAAGTTAGGTGTCAATTGGATGCTTCGATGCCTTCTAGGAACTGGGGTGACAGTATCTCTTTTGGGTATTCATGCAGGAGACCTTAATTGATCAAGGGTAACAAAATTATTGCTATGAGGATTTGTCCATGCAACAATTAATGTTCGATTTGATTCTTTAATGTAGCCATCGAGGTGGAGAGAAATTCCTTCAATCAATAAATAATGGTTTTCTCTAGGTACTTCTTCACCCCATATCCTAGTGATTCTTTTCAATTATAGTTTAATATTGGGATTTTACTCATCAGAAAATGCATTGCTAAGTAGCCTTTGCTGCTTCTAAGGGCTCATTATGTTCGAAGTGTAGTAAGTCTTTTCAGCGAATGTTGTCTTTGGAAAAGGCTACTTAATGGTAAATAGATTGGGGCTTACTCCAGTTGAGTTCTAAATTGCTTCCGCTGAGGTTTTTTTTTTATCACGTGATATTGAAGAAAGTAAGTGTCTCTTTCTTAGGTCAGGGGGAGCTCTCTCTTGAATTTTCTGTTGTTCTTTCTTTGTTTGCCAAGTTACCTTTGTTACCTTAAAGTCGTTATATCCAAAATATGGTTGTTATTGCGAAAGACCTTCATTTTTTGGAAAAGTGATTTCTTTAGTTAATGTGGTGGGACTCATCCCAGCTGAATTTTGCATTGCTCATAGGAGAGGCTTTTTCTTGAATCATAGGGAGGAGAGGAGAGAGGCGTTGAAGGTGAGAAGGGTCTCTTTCATAGGTGAGTGATAAATACATGAGATGGCTCAGTTAGTTATACCTTGTTTGAGACTTGTCTCAACTACGTGGATGCCTATTCGAGCCTTCTTTCTCGTAAGTTCTCCCTTCACGCACCTATTCACCTTACTGTTCTTTATGTTGCCTTTCTTATTATTTCACGGCGATGATCCTCACTTATTTAATGAGACTTTATCTAGCTGCAAGTAGAGGGTGATGATTCTCACTTATTTAATGAGACTTTATCTAGCTGCAAGTAGAGATAAACGTCTCTGCTTCTTGTCCTCTCCTTCGCTTTTTTAGATGAGATCGTCCTGCCATCACGTACATTTGTTGCATTTGTGCTATGGCCATGCATAATTCATTGATTGTGTTTTACTTTACCACCACTATAACTTCCTCTGTTTTTCTTTTACATGCATGTTGGTATCATGCCTTTATTTTCTGCCAATTCCTTCCTTGCTACTCTTATAAGGAGCTTTTAGCGAGGATTGGAGGAAGAGAAGGGATTTGCAACTTTTAACATTTTCATCTCTTCATATTTCTTCTGCCCAACTTTACTTTTTTGACATTTAGCCCTATTTTGTCTTCTTAACCTTCATTAAGTTCTTGTTGCTATTCAAAATAAAAAAATAATAAAAAAAAGATCAAGTTGTAGACTTTGCCATTGATTGGTGGGTGCCCCATACACAAATGCTTTGTTACAGTCGAGTGAATTTTTTTCCTTTCAGTAGCATGACTAGAAATGCCTGTCAGCTAACGAGGAGATTTTTTGGTTGATGTATTAGACTTCACTACTTTTTAGGGTTGGCCGGGTATGTTCGGTCAGTTGTTCTGCTAAGATCGAAAAGTTTGCCTTTTATGAATATGTATATATATTAATTTTAATGCAGGAACATTGCTCAACTTGCTAAGGTCAAAATTTTGAGGAGGCATGGCCACTGGGAAGAGCTTCACATTCCTCGCAGGTGCCCTGCATACTGCATGTTTGGCTTTATTTGTAAATGTATCTTACACCAGTTGTACTCATTAATTTATTCTTGCTTCCACTGGTATTTCTTCCATGCATGATGCATTTTTATGATGATGAAATTGCTACACATGCTTTGAACTCTCATCTTTTTTTTGCATTTGTTTGGTATGCTGTGAATTTCTTTTTTATCTTTTCATTAATTTTATTTTATTTATTATTATTTTTAGTAAAAGATATAGTTATAACCATACTCATAATTTTTTTTGGTTTATGGTTATTATTATTATTATTATTATCATTATATTTATTATTATGTTATTAATATTATTATTAACATTATGATTATTCTTTTTATCATTGTGATCTTAAGTTTATTGGGTTTTGTGAATTGGAAAATTATTGTCTGAGACCCAACCTTGTTCTCCTTTCGTTCCATATTCCCCTATGAGTGTTATCAAAGATGATACTTTGCTTGAGACGAGTGTTTCATGTAGTTTTTGGGTCCAATGATTCTTGGTTGCTTCCATTATTGTTAAAGATTCAAGAGTAAATGATCCAATCTCTCCCACACAGACTCCACATCAATTACCCAAATCTTGAACATTACAACAAAACTCCATAATCCATGTTTTCATTTTTATTAAATTCTCCATGGTTTTGTCTAGCACACGTAGATACATGGGTTCAGTAATTCTTTTCAGAAACATGTGTTAGCATTGTAATAAGGAGATTTCTTGCTGTATTACATAATCTTTTTATGAAGATTGTTTTCCTTGTATTAGAACTCTCGATGTGATAGTATTGGTGAAATTGTGAGATATTTGAATTTTGGGTTTAGTCCCATGGTAAAGGTGAAACTTTTATTATTATATTATAAAATATGTTCCCACAATTTTTATGCAATTTCTAATAATTAAATTTTAGTTCTAGGACTGGATTTCAATTCATTTCAAAGCTCTTGCTTCAAAACCAACTAGGATTGGCACATTCTGTTCGTTCCTCCTAAAACTAACTTTTCTGTATTTTGGCATTTCTACCTCAAGCTTGTTCTTCTCTTGATATATATCCTACTAAAAATAACTTTCGCATCACACAGCATTCGGTCTATTGTTTGCCTGAATCTTCCCAGCTTCTCTGGTGGTCTAAACCCTTGGGGAACTCCTAATCATAGCAAAGCACGAAATGTAAGCTTCTTTTCATCTCTCTTGTTTACGGTTCCGCTCAAAGAAAATGCAGCTTGCCTCTTGCTCAATTTATCCATGCATAATCCTCCACCTTTGTCTAGAGAGATCTTACACCGCCATATGTTGATGATGGCATCCTTGAAGTGGTTGGCTTTCGAGATGCCTGGCACGGGCTTGTCCTGCTTGCTCCTCATGGCCACGGTACTCGCCTTGCCCAGGTGAGCCTGTCGACCCATTTTTTGATCTAGGGGTGTCAATAATTGATCTGACATGTCAATTCGACTCGAACTCAAGTCGAAAATTCCTGGTTTGAGCTGACTTGAATATTTTTCAAGTCGGTTTGGGTTAGGAATTCTAACCCTTTAATTTTTTGGGTTGGGTTCGGGTTGACTAACAAACCTGAAATTTACTCAAAATTGACCTACGAACCCAAATTTGACTTCATTTTGACCTAAATAGTTATGTCTTATGGTAAAAGGGTTATACGGGTCGGGTTCGGGTCAATGGGTTGATGGCGAGTCGGGTTGAACTTTCTGATCCGTTAATATTCAAGTTGGATTTGGGTCAAGCAATTTTGTTATAGACCAGAACACGACCCGTGAACCTGATTTGCACCCATAATTTGATATTATGATGCACAAAATGTTGTCAAACTCTGTTTCTACATTAATTCAGGCTCATCGGATCCGGTTCGAATTTCATAAAGGTGCGGCAGATCACACATACATGAGGATAGATGGCGAGCCCTGGAAGCAGCCTCTGCCAGAGAACGACGACACAGTGGTGGTGGAAATTTCACATCTCGGCCAAGTAAACATGCTCGCCACCCCGAGCTGCATATCTAAAAGCATCTATGATCCTTGGATGCCACCATCTGCAAGCGGTGATGATGCGGAGAGCACGGAGGATTCTGATGATGAGTCGATGGAGGCGAGGAGGAAGTTTGGGGCTGCTGACACATTCAGAGTTCCAGAGGATATTGACATAGCTCATCTCAGCTAGAAAAAGGGAGGTTAGTTTCCGATCTTTTGCTTTAATCTCATGGTGAAATTAGTGAACATATCACTCTTTCGTATTTGTTTATTGCCATTTTTTTTAATATTTTCATTTTGGATTGATAAATCATGTTACCGTGAAGTTTGCATCTAGAAATGTATAATTGTTGAATGCGGATCTCTCCTTCTTCTTATCTACTTGTAGGTTTTACCCGATTTGTTGTAATTATTTGACTTTGCCTGGCCATCGACTACATCTGGACTCTTTAGTTTTGATTTTTTCGCGCTATTCAATTTTGTATGTTTGATAGATAAGATTTTGGAGGGTGGTTTTTCTGGAGAATTTTTGTAAAATGCAACGATCACTTCAATAAATTATTCCTAAAGCATAGATTATATTTGCTTCAAATGCAAGGTGGTACATTTATCAAATCATTTGTGAATGAGTTTAATCCTAGCATTCAATATCTTAGAAGTTTTGATGTGATATTGATAGTAATGATTAGAAACTATTAATATTGTGCACTTTTGCTAGTTCTAACAAGCACTTCTATGACGCTATGTTGTATGTATGTTAAGAATCAACTTTTCTTAAAAGAAGTAATTGATAAGCTTGGTAAGATGTTAAACTAGTTAAAAGTTTTTTGCGAGTCCAGCCTCGTTTTAATCATGGCAGTAATAAGTGACGCGGGCTGTCTACCTGAACCGACTGAACCAGTTCAGGTGGGAATAGGAGGGTTGGTCGGCCTCCTACGGCTTGGGGTTGCCGCCCAAATGGTTGGGGCCCCTCATATTTTACGTAGCCTATTTATATGCTGCTTATACTTGTTTTCAGATTTCTGTCTTAGCTTTCAGTCAACGGATGTTTTTCCTTTCTAGTGCTGTAAGAGAGGCCTTCTGGCTGTAACTCGACCTAAGGTGGTGAGTATTCTTCGTTCCTTGCTTCCCCCAAAACCTACCCCTCTCCCATGGCCAGCCTTCCTTTCCCCTTGCTGCAGTCCAATCGCAGCCCCCTTTTCCCATTGCTGCCTTCCAGTCCCAGTCCCCTTCCCCCACCCCTCCTTGCTACCTTCCAGCCGCAGCCCCACTTCTTTGCCCTTTCCACAGCCTACCACCGCCACGCCGCTTTTGTCCTCTCTGTCCTCCAAACCTCACTCTACCTGTTTGTTTCGGCACTCCAAACTGCATCCATTCTGCCCTCCCTGCTGCCCTCCAACCACACCCCTACTTTCGCCCAACCGCAGCCACTGTCAGCGCTCCTCTAAACCCGATTCCAGTCCTCGTTTGATGTTTGTCTCACGTTTTATTTTTCATTATTTCCTGCTTTTTGTTAGTATCTGTTGTAACCCCTAATTGATCTTTGTAATAAATTCTCCTTTCATTGTCGTTTTGGTTTAACTCCATTATCAAAAGTTAAAGAGATGATCCACCCCTATCCAAAAAGAAATTGAACATAAAAATAGAAGGCGCATGTACATACATCCCACACAATTCTTATGTATTTTGATATCTAAACCTAAACATTTATATTAATATGCATATCACTCAAATCTTTAACATCACATCAAAAATATCACCATCGCTATCCTTTTAAAAGTGAAATATACTTTTTCTGCATAGCTTTACAACATCAGAGTTGTGTAAAGATTAAACTTTGGGTGTTAGATATGTAAAAACATAAGAATTTTGTGTCAGGTATGTAAATTTCCCAAAAAGAATGGTTTTGCCTCAAAGAAAATAGAACAATAAACAAATGACAACCACAGAGAAATTAATATGTATTTGATGATGTTATTTTGATGACTAATAGAGATAAATGCAAAAATTAGTGAAGTGTTAGCTCAGCTTCTTCTAGTGGCATGAGTTTTAATTTTGAGATTTTTTTTCCATCCTAGCCAAGAAATGGTAGCTCTGTATACATGCGACGTCGGGCCATGTGCATGGGCTGTAGGTTCTGGCATTGTGTGAAGGTGAGTACAATTTGGTGACACACACACAAATATATATATATATATATATATATATATAGCGCCATGTACTTAGGGTTTAGGGTGGTATGAATGCAAAAAAATCAAAGTTTAGGTGTTCATATGTAAATACATAGGAATTAGGTGGCATTGTGTGAAGGTGAGGTTTGACTCACAATATTGGCAATGACATAGCCATAGACTAACGAATTTATGGTTTGATAAGCATAGGTGTTTGGGGATAAGTCTAGCACAAGCAAAAGCTATTGATTACTCAAAATCAGTAAGCATGAATTGTTTTCTGATCAAATTGTTTCCAGTACAATGCCTTTAAAATTACATGTAAATGCAATAAAAATAAGTTGGTCAAGTGAAGAACATAAATCAAGCATTAATATATAGAGCATCACTATATTTTAGTAGATTTATCGTATTCAAATGCAAAGGACAACACTAAACTATTTAAAAATTTCTTATGCAGACACGTACATGCTGCTAACTAAGTATTTTTTTTACAACAACCTCATCTAATGCACATGTTCTCATCTTGAAAGAAAATTTGTCGATCCGGCTCAACTCTAATCTCCGTCAACTCACAATTAATCACAATTATTCATGTTGTAGTGTTTTAGATTATGATATTGTGGGGAAGAAAACCAAAAGAAAAATTTGTACATAAAAAATTTGCGAGTGTTGATCCTTAGGGGTTGTGACCTTCCTAAAGGAAACACTATCATGGAGCGCCCTCCGACACAAGATTATGATGCCCATTTGTCTGACCGAGTGAAGTTGTCTGAGTCAAAGCCAGTAATGCCAAAGCTTACTGAGCCACGAGATAGAGCAAAGATTACATGAGAATACAAGAATGAGTCATTCAATTAGAAACGAGACAAAATGACATCTGAATCAACTATCACATGAGAGCCGATCCAAGCAGATCTAGTTCTCTAACATTATCAATCATCCCAATAAAGCTTAGAGGCTCCTGCTCAGAGGTAAATGATCGTAGTCAGGCTACATCACCCATATTGACTAAGAGCAGCCAATTGAGCATATCTTAATTGACCAAGTGGATCTCGAGGATCAAGTATCTATTGCCAAGCTGCATCAACCTACAATCCCGTTTTGATCAAGATCAGTCGATCGAGCATATCTCAACCGACTCAGTGGATCCCAGTCGGTTGAGCTATTTGCAGACTCAAAGCCAATTAAGCTTAGTCGGTCGAGCCAAAGAGATGTCGAACGATAAGCTCATGCATGTAAAATGTCAGAAATACTTGGTACAACCCTCTTTAAAGCTGTGAAAAAAAATGTTACATAATTATATTGTACCCCTCTCCCTAAAAATATGGAGTTCATTTTTTGAAACATAATATTATTTGTTAATGTTCACTCCTCTCTCTCTCTCTCTCTCTTTCTCTCTGTCTCTTTCTCTCAAAGGGAGCATCATGAGGGAAAAACTCTTGTCGAAAAAAATGAAAGGATCCCCTTTAGGTGGATTTTGGTGCAGGATGAGCAGGTGAAGGTAAGCATAAGCTCGGACAGTTGGTTCGTGTTGAATGGACTCCGAAAAGACTAGTACTATGATGCTCAGGCGTGGTTTCAATACCCTTAATTGATAGCCGACATCAACTAGTCCCCCATCCACAAAAAGTCCCTCTCGGAGTAAAGCATAGCCACCCTGTGTCGAATAACTGCATGGGAAGCTGCTCAGTAGTTTCAGTCAACCTGCACTCTAGTAGTTTCAGGGCAAGTCTTCTCAAGGTGTAGTGAGGGCTTTCTTCTTGGTCACCCAAGCAGCAAGTGTTGCCTCTTTCTCCGCCACTTGGGCATCAAAAACTTTCTAGCCATTCAATTATAGGCTTTCTGTTGAAGCACTCACTGATAGTCTCTTGGTCGAGATATTGATGAACTGACGGTTAAAGCCTTTTGACGTCCCTAGCCTCTACCAACAATCTAACTGACACCTTCCCCTTTAGATTGGCGACAGAAGATGGCGAAGGTCACGAAGATCTCTATGAAGTTAAGCAGTATCCGAGCAGCGATGACATCGTAATGGGTGTAGGTGGTGCGCAACTCCTAGAAAAGAGCAGTCTTAGGTCGAAGTGAAGCGATTGTTGTAGAAGACAAGGTTGACACCATACATAGTGGTCGCTCGATTTTCCTCTCTAGTGACCCGAAGCCTAATTGTGGGATCAAAGACACAGGTGTCTTGCAGTCTATCCACCTTCGCCAGAGTCATCCACGGTCGGTCATTCAATGCGACCGAGCCAAAGACCTTCAAAGAATATTTTGCAACCACCAAGCATAACATAAAAAAGGAAGTCAAAGAGTAAAGTGCAGCGTCATCAACCACACACACCCACACACACCCACACATACATATACAAACACACAAATATAGGGAAACAAAGGAAGTTGAACCGTCACGCAGGGATAAAAATGAAATACCCAATAGCTTTAAAAAGACATTGATAAATTGATCACATCAACAAAGAAACAAGACGAGAAGATAAATTTTATTCCAGAAATATAAAATCCCTCCCCCCTGTTAAGTTGATTTGTTTTAACTATAGTTTGACCCCTTGACCTAAAATTTCTCAATCGATATGTTTAGACTAGAGCCAAAAGTATCTAGGACCTCTCCTGGATGTTCGATAGTGCTTGACAATGGGTGACCTCCACCTCCTCCATCCTCCACTTTCTCCACATGAGTCAACAACTATCACATATCATCGGCTCGTTGGATCCCCTTTGATTGAGCAAAGGAATTATTGTTCTCATCCAAACAACGAGCCAATGATCTAGGAGACGTTGGACACCCACTAGTTGTTTTCCCTCGAGTCTCGAGAGGGTTGTCCAAGAAGTCAACTTCCATTCTTACTTGGCGCTTGCTCCGCTA
This sequence comes from Phalaenopsis aphrodite, assembly GCA_003013225.1. Taxonomy (NCBI): domain Eukaryota; kingdom Viridiplantae; phylum Streptophyta; class Magnoliopsida; order Asparagales; family Orchidaceae; genus Phalaenopsis; species Phalaenopsis aphrodite. The sequence continues at coordinate 852,049 of NEWO01000004.1, forward strand.
TTCTTGGCGCGTCGATCAGATTCTCTTAAATTCTAGCTGGGGTTGGGTCCTTGTCTGGCTCTCTGAAAGCCGAGTCATCTGCACCAAGAGATAATTTAAAGGAAAAGGACTTTAGGAAAAAGTGAAATCCATCAAAAGCAAGACTCCTCATACCAAAGAGTCGATCCAACTCATATGTTGTAATTGATATGGCACCCTCACAGTACAATGACAGAACACCGGCGACTTCTTTTGCAGCCCGTTCGATCAGCAAATCTTGTACTGAAGCAGAAATTTATGTTAATGGATCAATGGTCAGGTCGGTAGGTTGAAGTTTCCTCGCTTAATGTTGGAAAACGAATCAGCGACCCCACTTGATCTGACAGTGTCACTACTTTCCTCTTCTTGACGACAACCTTCTTCCTTTCACCTTCTCGGTGATACCGTTCCTTAGGTTTCTTAAGTTCAATTATTGAATTATTGACTAATAAAAATTGTGATATACTTTTTTCATTAAATTCTTTTAGTCTTGTTGATGTGTTACTTTCGAAGAGTAAGAGAATCGAGAAACTGTAATATCTACATAAAAATGGGCTAGTGTTTAACTTGATGAGATATGACAATCTAGAAGGAAAGAGTATGACGAATGATGGTCCACTGACATAAGACCATGAGGCTCAATTGTCCGACCGAGTGATGTTGTACGAGTCAAAGCCAATAAGGTCAAAGCTGACCAAGCCACGAGACAAATCAAAGGTGACTAGATGATACAAGAATGGGCCATTTAAATAGAAATAAGGGAAAAAGACATCTTAGCAAACTATTAGAGGAGAGCCGATCTAACAAGATCTGGTTCTCAAATATCTTCAACCATCCCAAAAACGCTTAAAGACTCCTCATAAGTGGTCAAGGATAGTCAGTCATGCCAAATCAACCGACCGACTCGTATCAAACAAGGTTAACCAATCAACAGTATCTCAATTGATTTTTGAATGAAGCAACATGAAATATTATTTTTTTTTCATTTACTTTATATTTTAATTTTATTTTATTTATATTTTAACTTTAAGTAAATTATATTTGATATGTTACAATATATTTAATTATTTTTAAAAACATTCAAAATAATTTTCATTTGTTTCAAATATTTTCAAAAATAAATTAATTTATTTTTCAAGTTAAAAAAATATACAAAAAATTGTATTAAATAAATACAATTTTTAAAATAACCAATAAAAAAATGATGCCAAATAAACTTAGATTCCGTTGAAGCATCAACAATTGCTTTTTATTAGAGAGAAAAACATACCCTTAACGCGTTGTTTTTCTCTCTCACATCATTACGAAGGTCAACAAGCTCCTTTAAATAGTTTATTCGTACGGTTTTTAACGCACACTTTTAGATGTGTATTTCTCAAGCATCAAATCTTCATATGATGATGCCATTTTTTTGAAAATTAATACAATATCTAACAAATAACCCTAAGACTTAGAAGGATTCTCAAGACATGTGAAATTTTGTTTCTCCCCATCTAAATTTGGGTCATACTATTGTGGTGCGGAAGATCAAATCGAACATGTTGGTCAAACTGATTCAAATATGAACGAGCTCTTAGTCAAATTGGTTCAACTGTCGATATTGGTCAAACTGATTCAACTATGAATCATTATCTAAGATTGCTTTTGCATTGAAGTGGCCAAAATCGGCGGTTAAATTTTTGTCCCAAAATTCAATTCATAATATTTAAAAGTAAAGTGCTATAATAGTTCCCAACTACTTATATTGGATCATTTTAACCTCAGGGTTTATAGAAGTGTCAAAATAGTCTTTAGTTTTTTTTTAAAATTGAGATTGAAATAGTTTCTATCGAGAACTATTACAACTTGATTTTAAATATTTTTGTAAACTCTGAGATTAAAACTGCTCCCTGTAAGTTGTTGACTATTCATTTAATATTTTAATGTTAAATTACAAGATTGTATGTTGAATAGGTGAAAATAACATTACAAAGTATAAATTAGATTATCTTGAAATAATCTTATTCCCTGATTTAATCATTGAACTTTTAACTATTTTTGTCTATTTAATGTTGAGCGTGATTTTTGCTATGTTAAAAGATATTCTATCCTTTTTTTTTCCCAATTTTTTTTTTTTTTTTATATATATAATAAGAGTCATGCCCGACTTCACTATTCACATATAAGTTTGTTGTGTAACAGAAGATTTGTGATGAAGTGACAAATTAGAGTCTTAGCATTGTATGAAAATTCAACATACGCAAATAATAAATAAGAGCAGTAAGAGAAGACATCTTGATTTTTACTCGGAAACCCTTGAAAAAGGGAAAAAGCACTCTAGCACGGTTGAAAAAAAACACTGTAATTATGAGTGCATGGGTCATTTCTTCTTTAGAATTAGGGAAGATAAAAGTTGATATATAATTGTAGTTAATCAATAATAGCTATAACAGATCATTAAGATTGTAGTTGATTATTATGGAGGTAGCGATCAGTCGTTCATGTTGTAGACAAGGATTATAGCACCAACTTGTCATAGAAGTTGTAATTAAAAGTCATGGTAGTATGAGGTTGGTCATAGAGGTTGTTGTAAGGAGCTATAGGAGTTGTGAGAACGTCCGTAGACTGCAGAGGTCGGAGTTGAGAGCTGCGTGAATTATGATAACGTCCATAGGTCTCAGAGGCTTGAGTTGGGAGCTACATGAATTATGTACCACGTAGGTTGGAGTTGGTCGCATAGACCATAACGAGGAGCTGTAACAACGTATGTAAGTTGTAGAGGCTAGAGTTAGAAACTGCACGAGCTGAAATAATGTTTGTAAGCAACGAAGACTAAAGTTGGGAGTAACATGAGTTGTGGACCACGTAGGCAGTAGTTGGTTACATAGGCCATGACAGGGAGCTATAAATAATGTTCATACGTTGCAGAGGTCGGAGTTGAGAGATGTGTGAGTTGAAAACCACATAGGCTGTAGTTGATCATGTACGTTGTAGTGATGAGCTGCAATAACATTTTCAAGCCGTGGAGGCTGGAGTTGAGGCTACGTGAGTTGTAGAAGTTGAGAGTTGCATGAGCTGTGGACATCGTATGTTCTATTTGGTTACATACATAGTGGCGGGGAGCTATAATAACGTTCATAAGTTGCAGAGACTCGAGTTGAGTGCTACATGAGCTGAGGGTCATGTCGGTCGTAGTTGGTCACGTAGGTTATAGTGGTGAGTTTTAATAAGTTTCGTAGGCCAAGAGGCCAGAGTTTAGAGAGGGTTGGGCTCCGATCTTCCTCTGGTTTAGAGAAGGGTAGGACTCTATTTATAGAGTCTGTGAGAGTTCTTCTTGCAAATAAAGAAGGAACCAGACCACTCAATTGGATAACCCAGAGAGGTTCTCTTGATTGGACGGTGTTTCATGAACATTTGAACGCTTCAACAATTTCATAAGTTAGTGATGATCCTAGACTCATTGGATTCGTCTTGTCGAGAAACTTAATTCAACTATAAAATTGTCAAATTTGGAGTCCATTTAACCTTCCAAATGAGCACTCAAAGCTTTAAAAAATAATTTAATGGCTTGGTCTGAGCTTTGATTTGACTTGGATTGGACCAATGTTGGTGGCAAAGCACTTGTTTCATCAAGCCGGTTAGTTTGATTGTGTTTGCTGAGATCAGTTTTAGATGATTTTTAATTGAAACTTGAGCATATGTTGTTTAAAAAATTACCCGAAATTCATGTCATACCACGGGATTCATGAAAATTTGTTGATGATGGATCAAAATTCATTTACACTTAAAACTCCACAAAGAAACAAATCAAATCAATATATATATATATATATATATATATATATATAGCTTAAATGAGAGCAGAAACTGGGCTGCCGATTTTAATATTCAATGCAAGCTTCTCTTCTGTTTCTGTAATATTTGTCTTTACCCAAAGATAATTTTTAATGCAAAGCTCCATATCAGTATTGTTATATTAATTTATATTACTTGAGTCTGGATAGAGAAATATATAAATAAAAAATGTCATCACACAAATTTTTACATCAAATCTTCCATTTTTTTTAATTCTTATCTATTAATATAATCTTTTTTTTGAAGGGGAGTCTAAATATTTAAATGAATATCAAAACAATTTTAAATTCTTATTTTTAAAAAAAATTGGGGCCCAAAATTATACTAATAAATGTGTCACTAAATTTGTTAGACATAACTCATAATACCAGAATTTGGAGTTTATTGAAATGAAGAGATGTCTCTTGTAATTGAAGATGAGTGTCTTCTGGAATTTAGTGGGTTGAGGGGAGCGAGAGCGCAGCGGAAGACTTACATTGGTGCATTACTCTCACTTTAACTAAATTAAAAAAAATTAGCAAAAATTTCACACATACCACATAATTCCTATAAATTTACATATCTACCTCCTTAGGTTTGTTATGTATATTTATAATAGTGATATCTTCGATTCAATATTAAAGATTTGAGTGTTATGCTTCAAAATATGAAAGTTTAGAATTTGATGTATTTTTGTATTTTTTGGGCAATTCATAATTTATTAATTTTCTTTTTAATACTTATTTAAATTAAAATAAAGCTTGGGTAAAATATTTAATATTTAATTTTTTTATTATTTTTATTTTTGCTTTCCCATCAAATTAAATGCATCCAAAGCCAAAGCCAAAACAAAGCAAGCCCAACCTAATGGGGCCCATATAAATAATATTTATCTTATATTTTATAGTAGTTAAGAGCTTATATAATATATCATTACATTTATATATATAAATAAAATAATAATTTTGCAAATGATCGTCCCATTTGATATTAAAATATATTATCTTTAGTTAGGAGAGAGTTCCTCAATTCGAGTCTTTGGAAGCACAACATTCTTTGGAAAATTTACATGCATGCCACACAATTCTTATGCATTTACATATAAAGTTTGATATTTACATTTATAACACCTTGCTCTTGTATTTTACTTCTTAGTAAGTAAATGAGTGGTATTTTTGATGTGATGTCGAAGGATTTGAGTGTTATGTATGTAAATATAAAAGTTTTGGTGTTAGATATGTAAATATATATGAAATTGTGTGGTGATATGTAAATGCTCGAATAAAAGATATTTTGTATGTTACAAATGAAAATAAATTAAGATTCCAATTCAAATATAACCATCCTTTTGGATTTCTCTTTTCGATGAAGCCAAATTTAGGTAAGATAAATAATAAATTCATTTTTTTATATAAATAAATTATGTGTTTTGATATATTTTGGTGGAGAATTAGAAGAATTGTAGTAAAAAAATTAATAAAATGTTTTTTTTTTTAATTTCTTAAAGAGAATTTAAATATATATTTAATTATAAAATTTATTTAAAATATTTTTCATAATATGATTTTTTTATTTAATGTAAGAGAGCTAAATTAATTATTAATTAATTTTGATTGCGATATATTTTATTTCTATTTAAATTTTTAAATATTTATATCATCTATTTTGGCTTATTTATTTATTTATAATTAGTGTTCCAAGTATATAATTAACCTATATTTTTAATAGTAGATGCCCTCACTTTCTTATATTAATCGTGTTTATGTCTTTTTCAAATAAGTGCATTATAAAGTTATTATCGCAACTCAATATATCAACTAAGAGCCCGTTTGGGGGCAACTTATTTGTTGTGGTGCTTTTCGAAAAGGCGTTCGGAGGGTGTTTGCTTTGCACTGTGCGGGAGTTTATCCTACTAATTTGTAACAATATTTTATTAAACGCAGCCGCAGGTTCGATCCCGCGGGTTCATTCGTTCGAGTAGTAGTTACTCTGCTGCCACAATCTAATTTGCTTAAAGTAAAGGAGAAAAGCTGATTTCTAGAGTTATTCTAAACTAAAGACTCGAGGATCACTCCTATAACTGGCAACCATCGTAGATCATTACTTGTCGGCCGTTGTTGACCTCCTTCTGCTTATCACCATTAGTGCACCTTGAGGTGCAGCGACATGCTACGAAGACGGTGTATCAAAGTTCCAGCAATAACTCTCAATAGCAATCACTACTTACCATTATACTGCGAACCCTTCTACACACGAACAATATTCTTAGAGGGACATTGTGACTCTTTCATGCCTGTGGGACAATGATCTATAGTTGTACTCATAAGCTTATATTTGATTACTCTTATTAGGCCAACTCCCGTGGGTTTTCCCTTATCGGATTTTCTACATAAAATTTCAGGTTTCTCAACTTATTATTATTTCTATGGGCTAAATTTTCGTACAATACTAATACACTAAATAAACCGTTACGAGTCTTCTGGCATTCAACATTAATTATTTTCAAATAATTATTAAATTCGATTAAACCTAATTATAGAAATGGATTTCTCTTTACACAAGTTTATGTAATATAATAAAAAAAACAATAATACTCAAATTTAAATATAGCACATATTTTTTTTAAAAATAAAATCATTAAAAAATTATGTTAAACGAGTTTCACCAGTAAATGTCGAGCTATGTTTGGGCCATGTGGGCCCATTAGCTAGGCATGTGGCCAACGAGGCGACAACCTTCTGCGGCACCATGACATGGAAACAACCGACAAACGAACCTCGGTGAGATTACCGCCCAGTTTAGCGTGACCCGGGCCGAATCGAAAAATTGAACCGGATAGCAGCTATTTTCGGGACAACGCAGCCGGACCTGAACCGCATTTTTGAAATACAGCTAAATCCGTCCTTTAAGATCCGAGCTGTCCTCCTCCTACCTTGCATGCTGCTTTCCGTTACTTTCCGTCTTTCTCCACTCACCGAGGCAGGGAGAGAGAGAGTGTCTGTGTGACGTGATCCCACGGTGTGGCTCCCGTAGCTACATGGATTGAGAAGAGGTGGGGTGTCAAAACCGCCGCCGCTGTAACAGCCAAAGCTCGGTGCTTTTTGCTTCATGGCCTTCTGGAAATCCGGCACGCTCTGTTCGTCCACGTGCTCGTCGGCGGAGACGGCGAATACGCAGGATAAGCCGGCGCTGGTGGGCTGTGTCAGAGTCACTGCTTTTGCGAGGACGTTTTTTCCGGCGAAGCGCTGCCTCCAGCTTGATCCTTCTTCCAAGCTCTACTTCCCATGTGAGTTCTGCTTCTTTATGGTGTTTTATCTTGATTACTTTTTTAATCCACTTTCGGTTTTAATATATATGGGGAAGTATTTTTGTTTTGCTTTTTTGGGGGAATTTGGGTGTTCTGATTGGTCTGTCGATCGGGCATTTGATTAAATTAAATGGACAGATGGTTTCAAGGACAACTGCCCCCCTTAGGGTTGTGTAGATTTTAATAGTTTGTAATTGTAGGTTTCTATATATCATTTTAGTGCCTAAATTCTGCATAAATTGCAGCTCGTTCAAGACTGTTCTTTTTAGGGATACGGCCTTGTGCTTTTTTGCCTTTACTGTGACAGCTTGTGGTTGTATTGTCAGGATTACAAAATGGAAGTCGTTAGGAAGAAAATTTTAGTTCTCATGCTCTAATATTTGTGAAATATGATGCTACCATACATCCATGGACCATGTGTGCATGCAAATACTATAACATGCTAATAATTGATTGTAATTTTCATAAAATTACTTATGTTGTTCTCACTAGTAATGTGGAGGATTATATAAATATGGGTCAAAGAATGGAATTGGTGAGGTGGGATGCAAGGGGAGCCAATCCAGCCGTAGTTTGTGGAGATTAATTTTATGAGCACAGCATTTGATGAGGTTCTATGCAAAGAGAGATTAATTTCCAATTAATTATATACATTGATAATTCAATGGTTTTTCCATAGGAATAGTTAATATGTCTTGGAGCCACCCTCTATATTTTGATATGGCATACACCCATATGTTTTTTTTTTCCTTTACATTTTGCTATTGGCTTAGTAGAGCAAAGCCTCCAATTATCATTACCACCTCAGCCAACATAGACTTGCTATCAAGCAAGGCAAGGGGGCATTCATGGGGACTATGGTTGTTGCTTTTCTACAAGATAATGAAGTTAAAGGTAAAAGGGGTGAGAAAATTGCATAGAAGGGCCTCTCTGCTATAGTATTAATAGTTTTGTGTAATGGCCTTGTTTGAGGCACTTTGAGATTTGTTCGGGCTTAGAGATTTGTGTAAGTTGAATATAGTTTGGCAGAAATGTAAAGCTGCTATTTGATAATTCTTCATGTTGCACAATTTTTCATGTTTTCTTTTGTACCCAAGTTAGTTCATCAGGCATAAATGTCGGAAATTTCATATTTATTTGCTCTAATTAGCAGACGAAAGATAACATGATAAAAGATGTTCAAAATGATTTTTGTAAATTGGGTTTAAGTCCTTGTTCAGTATTTAGTAGGTCTGAATGATGAGTTAGTTTTCATAAAATTGATATTAGAGAGTTGGGATAAAACTAATAATGATGAGCATAATGCAGGATCGCCATATGCTTTATTTGTTCCAGCAGAAATAAGTTGTGTTTAGCTCATACTTGCAAAAACCAAATTGGCAACCCAACCAAATGCTGTTTTTGTGATGTACAAGAATATAAATTTGATTTTGCTGCAAACTCATAAGTATTAAGTGTGTAATTTGGTTGGCCAACGGCCGTCAGTAGCTAACAATTATATTTATTCGTTCTTCCTTATCTTTTGGGTGAGGATGATGCCTTGAGGTTATTCTCTTTTGAAAGGTTTGACTATTTCAGTCTACATCAATTTACTGCAAAATTTTCACCCTTAAATCCGTACAGTTGATTTCGCTTCATTTATTTTAATTTGGTTTATATGCTTAGTTTTTGAAATGCTGAAGCACTGTTTTGTTTTTCAGTTTTGAGTGATTCTAGCAGATTATACTAAGATTTTTTTCCCCTTGATTTTAATTTGTTTCTATTAGCTTTTAAAGGAAAAATAGATTATTTAGTTTTCTCTTATTGATGATATTAGCCTAATGCATCTGAAGCTATTCTTTCTAGTGGCTTATAATCTTGTGACATGACCATCTGGTGAATTGAGTTCATTTAAAGTTCTATTTTCTTTTATGAGTCGCTGGGAAAATTGGTTGACCAAAATATTCAGATTAGGCCCTGTTTTTCTGATTCTTGATCTTCTTTATTTATATTATTTCAGAAGTACATAGTTCAGAAGAATTGCAATTATAGAGTTATTGTTTATGTCCTAAGTTATATTTGATTTTTTTCTTCTGTGAAGATGAACCTGGAAAGCAGGTCAGAAGTGCTGTTAGGATAAAGAATACTAGCAACTCTCATGTAGTATTCAAGGTGTGTTACATGTCTAAATTTTGTGTCATTGTAAAGAACTATTGTGGTATTTTAGTTGTTCCAAATATTTGTCTCCATATTTTGAATCTTCTTACTTGGAAGTTTATGCTTGGCTTTCTAATTTGTATGGCACACAAAAGTATTAAGTTTAATCTCACTTTCGATAGTAAAAATGATGAGCAATTAGCACTAACTTTATTAATTATTCTCATAATTTGACTGATGGTATAATTTCAGTTCCAAACAACTGCACCAAAGAGCTGTTTCATGCGCCCTCCTGGTGGTACGCTGTCTCCAGGAGAAAGCATTGTAGCAACGGGTGATTATTTTTCCTTATCCTATTCCTATAGAGTTTCATTTTTCTTGCTTGTTCTATCCTGCATAATTCATCTCACATTCGTTTTTAATCAACAAGAAATTAGTTTTTCCTTGAAATCATTTAACAGTTTATTTTATTGAAGTTTCTCACACATTTATCGTGAATACTAGTTTTCAAGTTCGTGGAGCATCCTGCGAATGACGAGAAACCACTACAGTTAAAGAGCAATGTCAAGTTTAAGATCATGAGTTTGAAGATGAAAGGACCAATTGAATATGTGCCGGAGCTGGTAAGTTTTTGTCTAATTAATTAGTCCGCTTAGGATTGCTTAGGACCACTTTTGATTATTATTATTTATTATTTTTATTTTTACTTGAAATAAAGCATGTTTTATATTTTATAACAAGTTAAAAAAAAGCATCCAAAATAATTTTTAGATGTTTTAAGTATTTTTAAAAATATGCTAACTTATTTTTAAATACAAAATATAAAAACTGGTTAAAAAAATGCACAATATAATTATGTTTTATAACAAAAACAAAAGTATAAAAAAAAAAGTGATCCCAAACAAGCCATAAGTCTATGGTTGGTGAATATTTTTACAAATGGGTCTAATTTGGTTTCATGATTATGATCTTCTAAGACTTCTATCAGCTTAGTCCGCTGCAATGAACTAAACCCTACCAGTTAAATCAATGTAGATTGTTTTAGAAGATGGTTTAACAGTAAGATGCTAGTTAGTGAATCTTGAAAGCGTTGGATCTAGCTTTTGTATCTATTGTTACTCTTGTTTAAAACCATTTGTCTTGAGATCAATTTTAGAGAAGAGGGTAAAGCCTATCTGGTCCTGTTTTTTTGTTTCACGTAACCTGCTAGAGATTGCAACACATGGATCAGCTTCTTTATAAGAATTAATGTACATGTGTTTTTTAAACTGTCATTTGAAACTACTATATTGCAAGAAATGTTTGATAGCATCGATATACCTTATTATCCAAAAACTGTCATTTTCTATTCGATATATAGCCTACAAAGTTCTCAAAGATTGACCATAACATCATTTCTGGCCTATTATAGTATATGTCAGCGGTTTGCATGTAAGAACCATTTATTATTTGTGGTTTTCAATGTTCTTTGATTACTTGTGTTAAACTTTATGATTATCTGAGCTTTGTGCAAAGCCATAATTGTGTTCTAAGCTTTAGCATTTTAAATCTCTGCTTGACAGTTCGATGAACAGAAAGATGAAGTTTTAGTTGAGCAAATTTTAAGCGTCGTCCTCTTTTATGCGGACCGCCCAAACCCAGTAAGTGATTACTTGAATATTTCTTTTATTTTTTTCTTAATTACCTGAATGATGGACCTTTATATCATCTGCCTTCAAATCATAGGATTAATGATGACTGAAAACAACTTTTCAAACATAGCATTAATCAAGTTTATTGCTTTAGTTAGGGTGTGTTTGGGGCGGCTACTGCTTTTCTGGAGCTGGTAGAAAACTGATGATGATGAAGCAGGTGTCTATTTGAGAGATTTGTTGTACTACTGCTCTTTCTGATGATGACTGTTTTGCTCTTATATATGTAATAAATAGAAATAATTACGGTTTTTCAGAATATTCAGAATTAAATAACAGAAAGATGTCGTACTATCAAAAAAACTGATAGTTCAGTCTAAAATACTATGATGTATAAAAAAGGATAAACTATTTTAAGCAAATGACTACAATAATGAGGACAACAACGATAATCAACTTGCCTAGAATAATGATTGTCTTTAAAATCCTGATGATCAAGTATTCGGGACAATCTTTTCTCCATCCCTGCATCTCTCCTCGACTGATCACGGGTAGCGTCATCAACCCAATGGAAGAAGTCGCAATCTGCAGGAGTCCTGTTTCTGGGACAATAATAGAATCTTCTCTCGTAGTTGTTTTCACTTTTGAACTTGTATAGAACACACCTATGGTCACAATAACTGAGCAAAACTTTCGAAGTGATTGATAATTTTGAACTCATATTTTCTATTATAGTGATACATAATTGCTCTAATTAAAAAAATTAGTAGATACAATATTCCAGATATTTTAAAAAAAATATAAAGAGTCTTATAATTGAGAATTAAAGTTTGTCAGTACATAAATAAGAAATGTGCAATAAAGATTGGTGCAAATATTTTGAAAAAAATATGCAGAGGAAACATAAAGATAAAATATGAGTCATCAACTACAAATAACTAGGTGATGCCACATAAGTATAGTCATTGCATTCACCAACGTATCATTAATATCTAGAGCTGTCAAAACGGCTTGTTCTTCGAGAACAACTCTTGTTCAACTCGTAAAGAAGCTCGTGTTTGATTGGTTCACTAAGCTGATGAACCGAACACAATCACTTGTTTTATGCTTGATATATAAACGAGCCAAACCAAAAAAAGATTTGTTCATTTGTGTTTGACTCGTTTTGGCTTGTAATATATATATATATATATATATATATATATATATATATATATATATATATATTGATGAGTAGTATTTTTTAAAAAATTAAGGCTACAAAGATTTATAATCTATTAAAATTATTAATTAAAAAATAAAATAAAAATATATTAAATTATATTTAAATGATGTCTTAATATAAATAATAAGATTTAAATATTGCTCAAACTCCAAACATCCTACGGCTGCGTGATTGGCGTTATCAAAACGATTTTTTGTTCGCGATCAACTCGTGTTCGACTCGCTAATCAAACGAGCCAAACACAGACACACTTTTTGTGTTCAAAATATAAATGTGCCAAACACGAACAGTAATATTTTTTTAATAAGCCGAACACGAGCTGAGTCTGGGCTCGCTCGTGTTCAGCTCGTTTACATCCCTAGTAATCTCTTCTCTTAACTTTAACATCTACCCAACACCTTTTCCTCTAGAAGTGTTGTACTCGTTTGTCCTAAAGTCTTCTCCTTACACCGAAGGTCCGGCTTGATGTTGGTTAGCTTCCTCAGGCATGCAGGTAGGATCATCATCTAAGATTTTGAAATCGATATCACCTCGAGATAGATGATTCATATAAAATTATGGAGTGCAGTCGTTGCAACAACTATTTTTACTGGTTTTTTTTATAGAATATATAAACATATCTCGGAGTATGATCCACTTCTTTTTCCCTACACCAAATGCTCACTCGATGACGCTGCGTAATGAAGTGTCTTTTGTTGAAGAACTCATTCCTCCTTCTAATTACTTGGTTGCTACACTCAAAGTTAGGGAGGTGATATCTCGTGTTGGGAAATGATTTCAAAAAACTTCACTGCAGTGGATATCTTGAATCGACAAGATAATACTTTCCTGAATAATTAGTGGATTTGTTCAATAGGAAATATAATAGTGATAGATTAGTTAGATGCACCAACCTTACCGATTAGGGTATTTTTTCTTCATTGACCATGTGTGCGTCAACATGCGTTCCATCAATTATTTCGATGCAGTCTTATTATATATAAAAAAAAAAAACATAATACCTTCCTGAATAATTAGTGGATTTGTTCAATAGGAAATATAATAGTGATAGATTAGTTAGATGCAACAACCTTACCGATGTAGGATTTTTTCTTCATTGACCATGTGTGCGTCAACATGAGTTCCATCAATTGTTTTGATGCAGTCGTTATTATAAAAAAAATTACATAATATAGGCTATTTATAAATTTTGTTTAATTTAATGAAGTATGAATGGAGCGTGAGATCAATGCCTTGAAAAACGGTATTATACCTCAGATCACTACGGATTTCCCAAGGTGTTTGAGCAAAAGATGGGTCTAGTGGTTTGACAATGTATGTAGCCATTTTAACCAAAGAGTTAACCCCAATGCGAAAATACCAACTAATCATCTCTGTGAAGTGTTGGAAACGCTCAGAAGCAGCATGAATGGACTCATTGTGCGACATAATGAAAAGCGTGATAGTTAGGACTTGTCGAGATGTAAATCTCAAAGATTCATGCAAATCATATTTGGATTGTAATTCATCTTATAAATCACAAAAAATAACTTTTGACATCTGGAACATGCTGTGAATCCGGCTTGGAAAGCTTCCAGTAGTTCACCAATCAATTTGTCACCCATAAATGACGATGATGTACAAGATGCCTTACAAATATGTCTCCGATAATACTCATGAATAAGACAAATTGTATTGGTAAATATTGTTGCTTGCTCGACCATCTCTATAATCTCCTCTTCATTTGGTGGCTTCATTTGTTTGAAAGAATAATGAAGCTTATTTCAAAAAAAATATGTTATTCTCAAGGCAGGTAAATGCTTAAATTGCGCGCAATGAAAGTAGTTTAACTACGAAAATTCACATAATAAAACGTCAGAAATAGTACAAACGAGTCATATTTCGTAATAAAAGTTAAATACCACAAATAGTCACCCTGCTTTTGTAGCCACAAGTAAAAAAAAATGTACATGTCATCTAACTAGTCTGATTCTCTAAAAAATAACAGAGGTAAGGAATCATCCTTTCAGGAAGTAGTGTGAAGAAAGCCTCTTGCTTGTTTCGATCCTTAGAAGTTTTATGACAAATGAGTTGAGGAGCATGTCATAAAAAAATTTTGGGATTGAGTCGAATATCTTAACAAATCTGTCATTGTTAGGTATACATGGATAGCACTGCGGGCACTTAAAGCATTACTAGTGCAGTTTTTCACTAGCTATGATATCTACTGTGGGATTAATGAGCTGCTTCAACATCACTTTTCTTTCTTTTTTTGTGTCGAGGTTGCAGGTCACTTGGAGTGACTGGACTTCCCCTGGTCTCTTTCACCCGATTGTTCCTCATAGACTTATCCAAGTTAGAGTGAAACTCTTTTTGTGTAGCCAGATGTTGACTCCTATTGCTACAACACCAAAGAATATAGTATTTAGCTTCTCCTTCAGCTCCGGGTCAATGACAACAAGTCAAAATTTCTTTGCATTTGGTAAAATCAGCAATTGATAACCTTGATTTCCAAGATGCAAAATTTTAAAGCAATATTGAATTTAAGATATTATTCTTACTGAAACTTCTCTTGCCGCCACTCCTCAGGTGCATCAACTATTTTCTTAATAGGGTCTCATCCTAAATCAGTGGCTCCTCTCTTTAGTTCCTTCCACAACTTGCAATTCTTCTTAAGTTGATCCCATTTGTTTTTTGGTTGGTTTTTTTGTTCCATTTTCCGGTTTTTTTTTTGAAGGGTTTTTTTTTTTTTTTTTCGTTTTGTTGTTGCGTTTACTGGTTGGTCTATTGTCCTTTTCTACCTCTCCCAAATTTAAATCATAGAAAATTTTCTTTATTTCTATTCCAAATAGTGGATATCCAACCTTTTTGTTTACCCATCTGATATCTAAGTAAAGAAAAGAAATGTATCACCATAATTTGACGTGTATAACAACAATACATTAATCTAAAATAAGAATATGATAAATAAAAAGTAAAAGTAGAGCTCGGAATTAATTCATAGATATCAAAAATAGCTCCATCCAGGATCACCAATTGTGTTATCCAAGCATAAAGATCAGGTGGTATCCGTGTCAAATTAGCATGATTGTTTTATTTTCATATTCACAGTTCGTAATCGATTGAGCCTTTTGTTATGTTTTCTTTTGTTCTGTTTTTTCCATCATTGTTCTACTAAATATTTCACAGGAAATGTGAAATGTGTCTACCAAATTGCATTCTGAAAGCATCACTGTAAACAGAAACCAAACAATCAACGGCTCAACAAAACATCCGTAGTAATAAGATCATATAAATCTCAAGAATTATTTTCGATAAGTTAACAACATCCAATCCACAACATATTTCTCTTTAGATAGTTATATGAATATTGATTTCTAATTTTTCTGACAAATTTTGTTGGTCGAATTACTTGCTCCTGCCTCCTCATCAGTGTGGAGTAACATTTTGGGGGGAGAATGTTGAACACCACTTCCTTTTTTTAGTTTCTGTTGTGAATTTTATGAATAAAATTGTAATATTTTGTTGCATATTTGAATTTTGCATGATAGATTAGTTAACAACATCCTTACTGTCTGATCAATCAGTAAAAGCAATGGAATGAATTATATATGATCATTGTTTATTTGTTTTTTTTCAGAATTTTGTGTACTTGTTCTGCATATGCTTGCACTAATGTGAACCCTCAGATTATATGATAGATAAGATCCTTTTTACCAATTATTTGTTTTTATCGCGCTCCAAATCATGTCGTCGAGGCAATAATTAGAGCTCAGTGAGATCTCTTAACCAAATAAGACTCCTTCTATAATCACCGTTTTCCCAAATCGAATAAGCACTTGAATGTATTATCTAGCGACAGGTGGTATCTATAGGAAAATAACCTCGTCAATTTAAAATTGATGAGTAATGATCGGTTGAGCCCTTTGATAATTATTTTTCATCATCGCTTTAAATAACATTTGAATGACATCCCGCATTTGATATCTTATCCAGCATATATCCTCAGTTAATGCATGTGCATGATAAGTACACATAAAATTCCGAAAGAAACAAAATAATAATGCTAAAGTGTACTTCATTCCATAGCTTCTAGTGTTTGATCAGTGCCCAACATTCAAATGCATAAGGTATTTCATTCCATAGCTTCCTGACTTACCATGCAAACTTTAAATGTATAGCAAAGCATATTCAATTCTATTGAAAAAAGTCTCAACATAAGAAAACTAAAAAAGAAGCAGAGCTCAATATTCTCCCCCCCCAAAATGTTACTCCACACTGAGGATGCAAGTGCAAACAATTCGACCTGCAAAATATGCTAGATAAACTGAAAACCAGTGCTCGTATACCAATCTAAAGAAAATAAACTAAAAAAAAATTTAAATAAACAGATAAGCATTACTTATATATTTCATCTCATTTCTTTTACGGAGCGTTCAAGACAGTTAAGGATGTTGTTAACTTATTTATCATGCAAACTTCAAATATGCAGCAAAACATGTGCAATTCTATTTATAAAATCTCAACAGAAGTAAACTAGATGTTATCGTACACTGAGGAGAGAGTAGCAAGCAATTCAGCCCGTAAAATCTGTCAGAAAAACTAAATACCATTGCTCATATATCTATCTAACCAAAATAAACTAATAAAAAAATCTGAAACAAATAGATAAACATTGCTCATATATATTTCATCACATTGCTTCTACTAATTAATCAAAATAAGAAAGAATTCTACTAACTTATTCATCATGCATACTTCAAATGTGCAACAAAACATATGCAAATCTTATTCTGCACTGAAAACTAAAATCTATCTTGCATAGCTTCTATTGCTTAATTAGAATTACTATAGATGCTGCTAACTAATCTATCTTGCAAACTTCAACATTGCATCAAAGCATATGCAATACAAGAAGAAAAAACAAATATGTGCTCAGAAATCTCCCTGCAAAATGTTCATCTATGCATATGCATGGGAAAGAGCAAGATAATCTGCCATCAAACATCAATAGATATATATGCAAATGAAGAACACAAAATTTCACAGAAGAAACAAAAAACATAGGGCTAGGCAGAACCGCAAAAAAAAAGAAAATCAGTAGAGGTGAAGTCTTCACCAAAAGGTTGCAGCAAGTCGTCGGTGTCGAACGAATGAAGAGGAGCAGAACTAGGTTTCAACCCTAACGATATGAGTGACAATGGAGGACATAGGTGAGGGTATATGCGAATAGGGAGTGAGATTACCTGAAATTCGAAGGGGCAGAGGCGTCAAAGGCATCTCGCAACAGAGCTCCAGCCGCAGAATGCCCTCTCCCCCTTTTGTTTCAGCATTCAACTTGCTGTGGCCCCTAACCAGCAAAACACTCGAAATAAAAGGGTTCCCAAATGCCGCTTCTCCTTTTCTGCACCGTAAAAGCCGCAAAAAATGGGTCCCAAACGGGCCCTTAAACTCAAATCAAAGTTAACGAGCCATGCCTAGCTTGAATCGAACAACTTTTAATCAAACTTTTAATCAAACGATATACATAACTGATGTGATCATGCTGGTACCAGGCGATCTTTAATTTTGAGAATTTGATTTGGAAACTTAATTTTAGCTATTTGCTCTTACTGTGCTTTGGCTCAAAATAGATTTTTTTTATTTTTTTATTTCATGCTTGCTAATGAATTTCAATTATGTTGTTATTTTAAGCTTCCATGACCCTTATTTTCTTATTTAATTTTATGAATTGTATGTATTATTTTAACTCAGGCAAAATCATTTTGGTTTTGATACCCTCATGTAATTAAATTATTTTATTTTATTATTAATTTTTTTTATTAGAGAGAGCATATTATTTTTCATGTCAAGCATGGAGTTTCTTTTGTGTTTGCACCTTGCACGCAGTTTTTATCAAAATATCATATTTAGGTTCTTTTTAGTGATTATGCCAAACTAGGAAATGATGGGGAACCCCCTTTTGATAATGTGAAAAATGAGGAGAGTGATAAGATCAGATAATTGGAAATGGTGATGGGGTGTGAACAAAAGAAAAAGATTTACATTCATACCATTCAATTCTTATGAATTTACATATCTAACACCTAAACTTTATTTTTGACATTCATGTCACAATACTTGAGCATGAAAAGATTTATGCATGAAAAGGTGTATTTCAATTTTTAGAAGTTAAAATAGTTGTATTTTTTTGTGATCTGAAAGATTGGAGTGGTATAAATGTCAAAAACTAGGCTTACGTGTTAGATATGTATATACATAAGAATTGAGTGGTACGCATGCAAAGGCCCCAAAGAAAAAAAATGAGCTTTTACATAAGGATGGGGGAAGGATCTCCATTAAGGCTGCGGTGACAGGGCAATACAAAGCAAGTATTAGTGATGATAAGGACAAGCGGAAGTTCATAAAGTGTAAATATATTTGTTCCTTCTCTTGTGATGGTGAGAACATGCGTATTTTTCATAAAATGTTTTAAAAATCGTGAGTCATTAATTATGCTTTCTACTTATTTGTTGAAGCATTTGGACAAGCTAAACGACCAGCTTGCTGAGGCAGATGCCGCACTAGAAGCTCGCAAGAAGCCACCGGAGAGCACCGGGCCACGAGTCGTTGGAGAAGGACTCGTAATAGATGAGTGGGTAAGTGAACCTCTCATTATTGTTATTTCTTTGGAATATTTTTGTATGTACCATTCAATTCTTATTTACATGCATATCTAGCACCTAACTTCACTTTTTACATATATGCCTCCTTATCTATGCTTGAAAAATGTGTATTTAACTTCTTAAAGGTTCAAATAGTGATATTTTCGATGTGATATAAAAGATTTGAGCAGTAGAAAATGTAAAAAGTTAAAGTTTAGGAATTAGATATGTAAACACATTAGGAGTTGGGTGGTATATATGTAAATGCCCCTTTTATTTTTTTTTTTTAAGCTTGTTTGCTAATTGCCTCTGCTGGGTAAACTATCTTTCAGAAAGAAAGAAGGGAAAAGTACTTGGCAAGACAGCAAGTTAAAGCAGTGAATTCATTGTAAAATGTGTTCTGATGTATAATGAATAGCCTTTCAATGGATAAATTAAGCATGTTTGTTACCGTTGAGGTATACTTTCAATTCATGAAATTTGATTTTTTTGGGCAATTTACAAAGATAAGTTTCTACAATGTTGATGTTAAGAACCTGCGGTGCTGTAATTGATCAAGGGTTAATCTTGTAAATGATCTTCTTTGGTTGTCAGAAATAGAGATTTTTAATCCAATGTTGATGCGAGCCAGAAGGGCTTGTATTCATTGATTAACTGGGATGGTCAAGTCCTTCAAATTTTTGTGTTCTTTTGTTAGCATTTACATACTTATCATACATTTCTTATGTATTTATATATTTCAACTCCTAAACTTTCTTATTTTCATGTATAACCAATGTGTAAGTATTGCTTTTTTTTTTTTAAGTGATATATTTGCTTATGCATAAGGTGATAATAACAAAATATTATAAATGTAAATATAAAAGCTTAGGTATTCGATATGTAAATAAATAAAATTTGTATGCTATGTAGGTAAATTTTCCTTAAAAAAGTTAATCAAGTCTTATATTGCTTACACAGGAGTGAATGCTGCATCTTCCAATTCGTAATTGAAAGAACATTATGAGCTATGTCATGCATGATATTGTTTTATATCTCAAAAAAACTATAAGTTATTTGAATAAAAAGATAATGTACACACAAAAAAGTAGATTGCTCAAGCTATCGGGAAGTCCCAAGCACTAAATGTGCCTTTTGGGCCTAACGAATCGAGCTTATTTGTCATGCACCAAAAGCCTAGTTGGAAGTAGATTGTATTTGCAAACCATGTACACCATAGTAATAACTACAGAACTTGCCTTTCAGAAGGACTTTGTGAGCTCATAGTATTCATGGGAGCTCCTCTGTCGATTTCACCAGTACGCATCAATCTCTCCCACCAAGCTCATTTGTAATCATCAAGCTCTTTCATCAAGTTAGCTTACACTCACCAAGCTACACCAATGAGGTCGAACAATCCTCTAAGATTGTTTGAGCGACACGAAAAAGGGAACTTCTATCTATCACTATGCATGCCCTTTTTTAGGTCGCATGACGATCATGACAATACCTTATGAGCTACAAGCTTTGTACACACTGCCTATGGCATATCAATTCTCTATTTCTTTTTCTTAAAGTAACCCTACTAAAGTAAGGACACCTTATGACATTTATATATATAAGAGTTCTTACTCTTTCAAAGAGATTACATAGATCAAAAGTGTGGGAGATACCCCTCAAAATAATGTTCACATTGTACATATAAAAAGTAGATAGCCTAAGTTACCAGGAAGCCCAAACACTAAATGAGCCTTATGGGCCTAATCGATTGAGTTTATTTGTTTTGCATCTAAAACTTGGCCGGGAATATATTGTAATAAGTCACATTTCAAAACTTGGTAGGTTCTTCCAACTCAATATTAATGTGAGCTCTTCTGTCAAGCTCACTCGTACACATCGAGCTCTTCCACCAAGCTCGGTTGTAATCATTGAGCTCTTCCATCGAGTTCACACAGATTCACCAAGCTACACCAACGAGGTCACTAAACGATCTAATCATTTAAGGTTCTTTGAGCTACAATATGAAGGGACCCCTATCCATCAATGTACATGCATATTTGTGGGTCTCAAGACACCCATGACAGTATCATATCAGCTACAACTCTCAATTGGCTTTGTATGCCACGACTTGAGACGTAACAATTTGTCTTAATATAACACTACTAAAGCAAGGGCACCATATACAAATAGAATAGTTCTTACTCTATCAAGTAGATTCCATTGATTAGAAGTGTGGGAGATACCCCTCAAAATCCACCACTCATTTTCACTTCCTTTGACTTACAAGATCTCTCCCAAATTGTGAGGATTCACGAATTAGACGGAACCCTACGCCCTAAAAGTATTCACCACACAAGAATTCTTTAAATCAATATTAAATATGCACATTAAAAAATTTCTTTAAAAAATTGGAAGTTAATATTCAAAATCAATTAGACGTGGGCCCCAGACAGCTTGAATCGCACTTATAATTATCTATTTAAGATGATATCATCCATTAAACCTCATCGGAGCGTCCTCGTGGGGCCGTTTTGTCATCCCACGGTCAGGATTCAACCACTTCCAACGTCTACTATTCCCAACGGTCAAAAATCTGAATTACAAAAAACACAACCCTACGCCTTCGCCTCCCACTGAACCGTCGCTCCAAAAAACCCACTGCAACAGCGAAATACAAGAAGAAAAAAATTCAAAATCATCTCAAACCTAAACAACTTTCTTTTTCAAATCTCAAAAGCTCTCCATTTTCCAACCCCCAAATCAATGAGCTTCTCAACCGCAGTCCCGAATTTGAAGATTTGGGACAACGCCGCTTTTGACGCCGACGATCACGCCGGAGCAAAACCATTGCTTCCCCTGCAACCCATCTCCATGAACGTCTCCAAATCACCCGATCTTGATCAGAGCATGAAGAAACCATCCAAGCAGCCTTGCGAGCAGAACTTTGGAGAAATCCGCAATCACGACAATGTAGACGCCGAGATTGAAGAACTGGAGAAGGAAATCCGGCGACTTTCTCTGAAACTGGAGTCTCTGCTCATCAAAAAGGCCGAAAGAGAATTCAAGATCGCCACTGCACGACGTGGAAGGATCGTACCGGCAAAGTTCATGGAGCCGAAGCCCTCTCCGGCTTCTAAGAAGATGGAAGAATCTCCAGCGAGATTCAGCCGGAGGGGTCTCAGTCTCGGTCCTTCGGAGATCCATGGAAGCGTTGGGAAGTCATGCTTTCAGAAGCTTGAAGGCATCCGAGAAGAAAACAGCCCAATTCCTCTTCTAACCACGGCCACTGAAATCCATGGATGCAAGAAGGATGCTTCGAGTTCTGGTTACCGGCGAAGAGGCCAAAGCCTTGGCCCGTCAGAGATTGGTTTGAATTCTCGATCTCGTTTGCCCAATAAGCTTCAACAAATAAAGGAAAAAAAGAAGAGACAGAGCTTGAGTATGAGTCCTAGATCTCGAAAGCCATCCATTTCAACTATATCCGAGTTAAGGAAGGGGATAGCAACCGTTAGTGCCATGAAAGCAATCAAAAGAGAGGATTCCATTCTAAGAAGCTTCAATTCCAAGAAACTTTTTCAGGAGGAACAGAATCAAATCTCCAGCAAAAAGCCATCAAAGAATGCTAGGGTGAGGATTGTTGCGAGCCGTTACAGCCTTGCCGAGCCAGAAAGCAAACGTAGGAAGTGGTCTATATTGGAGCCTCACAAGCGCTCCTTTTCTCTTGGAGAATCATCAAAAGTGTCGGAATCACCGAAAAAGGGAGAAGAAAATGGCAAGCCCTTGTTGATTCCGAGCTCTCCTCCATCAATCATGAAGATAGCTACAATGCTTCCAAGGATTAGAACGTTGAGGAATAAGGATTTGAGCCCGAGGGACTCGGGATGTGCTAAGAGAGCTTCTCAGTTGGCTGATAATAAATCTCATTTTAGTATGGAGGTTGATCAAGTTGGCGTTGTCTCTCCCTGCAAATTCCCTGAACTTTGAAGAGTAGCGAAGTCGGGTGAGTTAGTAATGTTCTTAATGGTTTACTGATTTGTGTTGCCTTAAGAAGTGAAAATTTGCTTGCAAAAATCGGTTGTTTTCAAGTTGGATTTCTTGCTATTGGAAGTGGATTTCATGAAAGAATTTTGTGCTAGTATACTATAGTGCCAAAGTTTTATTGGGGCCATCGATGTGTATGGTTCATTGTTGTTATTTTCTTTGCCTCTTGTGCAATATGATGGTATTGTCCATTTTGTTTGGAAATTTCTCAAATGGGAGGTGGGGCTTACATTTGCTTATCTTTTAGATTATATTATTCATTTTTTTTCTCAAAATTGTATATTGTTGTAAAAATTTTATTGCAATGATTTAATTGCAGTTAGGCTTTTAAAGTTTTGGGTCTCTTAGGTTTGATAGGCAGTTAGGTGAATGAACTAATTGATGTGATGCAAGAATGAAGACAACTGAAAAACAAGGAAGAATTGTAGAAAATAGATATAAAAGTGGATAAATACATGATGTTCACAAGTCCTGTGGTAACTTCTCTTTTATTTGTGTACTCACTATTACATAGTAGATTATTTCAATTGGGATAGGTCGCATGGATTTTTCTCATTTTCAAGATTTTTCATGTAAAAATTGAGGTGTCTCTCCTCGTTCTTACTTTTCTTTTATCTGAGTGTGTCCTAAATTTTTATGTAATGCTAAGAAGCTAAATAATCACTCTACTACCATGAACCTTCCAGCACAAATCATATATAATCATATAGTTGGCCATAGATATTCATATATGTTTTTCATGTTTTCTAGTGGCCCTTTATATTCCTATTTTTTTATAATCATGAAATTCATGTGTAGGCATCATCTCTTGAAATTGAAATCATCTTTGGAAAAAGTGCTTATTTTTCTTTGGGTTTTATCTGGTGGCAAATTCTTCATTCTTCATTTGGAGATCATATTTAACCCTAAATATTCTCCATAATTATTTGAGGGGACATAAAATTGATTATTTTTATAAGAGCTCTTAATTTTAGTCTTTCAATGTGAGGAAATAAAACATATTGATTAATATTTCATTTTTTCTTAGATGACCATGGACATTAATGTGTTTTTTCATGTTCTTATGTAGCAGCCCTTTGTTGTTGTTTTCATATTCTCCTTAAAATTCATGTTTGTACATATCTATATATAATTATGAAATTCAAGTTATTAGCACCATCTTTTGAAATTGAAATCATAATTGGAGAAATAATCCTTTTTTTTCTTTTGAGGTTCATTTGGTGGTAAATTTTTGTCTTTAGTTTTATTAACTAAATTAACTCTCTTTTGGTGAGGATGTTCGTGTTTTATTCTTAATCATCCATTCTTTTACATATTCTTTTTCTCACATTCTCATGAAATGTTTTGAAACTTCTCTCTAAGCTTTAAGACTTCTCTCCCCCTTATTATTCCCATGTTAAGCCAATTAATCTAAATGTATCTCAATTCAACTAGCTAACCTTCCTTCAATTCCAATCATAAAAAAAATTCCATCACAACGCCTAATAGCCCTTTTTTTCTTAACAACCTATATTGTTCATAAAATACCATGCCCGCTATGCTCATAAAAAATCAATTATCTAAAAAGTCACCTCATATCACATTATTCCTTTATTATATCCATCAAGTAAAATAAATCCAATATATAAATATTACACTCATTTAGATGCATACTCCACAATTCTTATGTATTTAAATAACAAACACACAAACATTTATATTTACATTCATGTCACTCGAATATTTAACATTACATTAAAAATATCACCATCATTATATTTTTAAAAGAGAATACACCTTTTTTATGCCTAGGTTTATGATTCCATGGTGTTATAAGTGTAAATATTAAAATTTGAGTGTTAGATATGTAAATACACAAGTGTTGTTTGTTTCCAAATTTTTCTAAATGTTATGTATTTTTTTCTTGAAAAATTAAAGAATAAAGCGTTCTTAAAATATCTCTAATATTACTATCATTTAGTTATACAATAGGAGATAATAGGGTGTAATGATCTACATCTGCCCTGAAGTTCTTTTTATATCACAAAATTTTAGTAAAAAAGTCAAATTCCTCATATTTCATTCAACGAACTTCTAAAATTGCTAGGGTGGTAAGAATTAATAAGTTGATGAATAGAAGACAATTTTTCATTTATGACAAATTAGAAGTTGGTGTTTGCCTAGGTCCCTTAGCGTTGAACATCATTTGGTCTTTAGATTATTGCGATAAGCAATCTATCTTCAACTTTTACGATGCCATCACACTTGCTTGTGAGTTCAGACAGTGATTGAGGGTGTAGTTTCACTCTGTGAGATCAAAGTGATGAAGACAAGACCATTCGTCATTCATGACGAATTATAAGCATGTCTTTGGGTGGAAGGCATTAATAAGCTGGTGAATAGAAGGTAATTTTTCATTCAGGACGAATTATAAGCATCTAGATGATTGAGATAACCAAACTTATGTTGCCAACAAACTTTAGATATAGTAGTGGATGGTGTAGGTTTACATCGTGAAATTGCGAGTTCGAATTGCGCATATTACCCCTTCGCCTCACCTTGCCATAAAAATAAAAACTTTTAGGTGGTTATGGCATGCTTCATGTTTGCCATCAATTATTATGATAAGGAGCCTTGATGATATAATACATGATGAGTAAGGTCAATCATTATTATCAAATTTGAAACCTCAAGTTTAAGCATATTAATCTAAATGTATCTCAATTCAAATATCTAACCTTACTTCAACTCCAATCATAAAAAATTTTACATCACAACCCCAAGTAACTCTTTTTTCCTAACAACTTATTATTCATAAAATACTCATACCCATCATCCTCATATAAAGTCAATTATCTAAAAAACCACCACAAATCACATTATTCCTTCATTCTATCCAACGAATTAAATTAATCCAATGCATAAATATTAGGGATATTTAGATACATGCCACACATTTCTTATATATTTACATGTCGAACACCTAAACATTTGCATGCATATCGCTCAAATCTTTAACATCACATCAAAATTAGGGATATTCAGATACATACCAATACATAAATATTAGGGATATTTAGATACATACCACACAATTCTTATCTATTTACATATCAAACACCCAAACATTTGCATGCATATCACTCAAATCTTTAACATCACATCAAAAATACCGCCGTCATTATATTTTTAAAATAAAAATACACCTTTGTTTGCATGGGTTTATGATTCCAAGGAGTTATAAGTATAAATATCAAAGTTTGAGCATTAGATATGTAAATACATAAGATTTGTGTGGTTTGTATGTAAATTTTCCTAACATTATAAAGCTTTATGTGATTTTTGCTTTTTTTAAAAAAAGATAGTTGTACATTTGTCTGTTGAAGTTCTTTTTATACCTCAAACTCTTATTAATAAAAATCAAAACTTCATATTCCATTCAACAGACTTCTAGAACTGTTAGGGTGGGACAAATTAATAAGCTGATGAATACAAGAAAATTCTTCATTCATGATGAATTATAAGCAGGTGCTTGCCTATGCCCCCAGTGTTGAACATCATTTGGTCTTTAGATGATTGTTATAAGCAATTCTTCTTCAACTTTAATGATGCCAACACACCTACCTGCGACATGGTTGTTCAGGATGTAGTTTCACACTGTGAGATTGTGGGTTCTAGGCGCACATATTGCCTTTTGTGTTCATTTTTCTCGAAAATTAAAAGGTTTTACAATGTCATGAAGAAAATGATTTGAAATATTTGACAATACTATTGTGAGTGATATGACCATCAATGAAAGCTAAAAGATATTGCCCAATCACTACGAGGTTATTGTAAGCTTCTATTCATCATCTATTATTATGATAAGGAGCTTCGATGTCATAATAAATTATGAGTAACATCAATCATCATTATCAAATTTGAAACCTCAAGTTGTTACCAAAGCTTAAGCCAATTAATCTAAATGTATCTCAATTAAACTAGCTATCCCTCCTTCAACGCCAATCATAAAATATTTTACATCACAATCCCGACTAACTCTTTTTCCTAACAGCCTAAATTATTCGTAAAATACCCCTAACCACCAAGCTCATATAAAATCAGTATCTAAAAAAAATCACCTCAAATCACATTATTCCTTTAATATACCCATCAAGTAAAATTAATCCAATACAAAAATATTAGGGACATTTAGAAGCATGCCACACAATTATTATGTATTTACATATCAAACACCCAAATGTTGGGAATGAAACAATCCTCTTAAGCTTTACCAAGCTTGATTAAATTTAAGTCTAAACGATGCCTTGGAATAAATCACACAAATTTGAGAAAAATGGAACAAAATTTATAAACGGAAGCACGAAAAAGATAATTCAGAAAAGCACGAAAGGATTTAACGTGGAAAAACTTGAGAACAGGAAAAGCCATGGAGTCACACCAACATGAAATTTCCACTATGAATTCAAAAAGTTTACAAAGAACACACTCAATTCCTCTATACAATCAAGAAAACTTATAACACTTCTCTCCAAATCTTTCCTCTCAATCCGACAAGAGAAACACACTTGAAAGTTTTCTCTTTGACACTTCTCTTCTTCACCAAAAAATTGTCGAAGAAAACACACACTAGAACTTCTCCATTCCGTCGCTTGAAAATACCTTCTTAAGTTGAATCCTGGAAAAGTTGTATCGGGCGCAAGAGAATCCACAACTGGGTGTTGGATCGACGGTCTCTCAGGTAGGAAGGCGTTGTAAACTTGAGGCGTGGGCATGGGAGTACCTACAGTTGGGTGCAAGAGCACTCACATTGGGAGCATGAGCGCCCTTGGTTGGGCGCAAGGGCACCTAGTTATCGGGTGCAGGAATGCCCTTGAGCGTAGGAGCGCTACTGGAACCCGAAGCAAGCCCACAGTTGGGCGCAAGGTGCCCGAATTGGGCTCATGAGCGCCCCTGGTTGGGGGAAGACGCGCCAAATAAAATGTGTCCCAAGCAGAAATATCACAAGACCCTGGTTGGGGTTGGCGCAACCCAGTTACTAGACGTAGAAGCACCTCTGGTTGGGTGTAAGGGCACCCGTAACACCAAAAACCAAACATTTATATTTACATGCATTTTACTCAAATGTTTAACATCACATCAAAAAAACCACCATCATTATATTTTTGAAAGAGAAATACACCTTTTGCTTGCATTGATTTATGATTCCAAGATGTTATAAGTGTAAATATCAAAGTTTGACTATTGTAGATATAAATACCTAAGAATTGTGTGCTTCATATGTAAATTTTCCTAACCATTACAAAGCTTTTTATGTTTCTTGCTTGGAAAAAAAAAAAAGAAAAGAAAGAGAGTTATCTCTAAAACGTTCTCAAACCATCTGAAGTATAATCTAAAGTATCATATATTTATATAACAGGAGATAATAGGGTGTAATGATTGTACATATGCCTCATGAAGTTCTTTTTTTATCTTAAAATTTCAGTAATAAAAATCAAAATCTACATATTTCATTCAACAAACTTCTAAATCTGCTAGGGTTGGAAGGAATTAATAGGCTCATGAACATATGACACTTATTCATTGATAATGAATTATAAGCAGATGTTTGCCAAAGCCCCCACTGTTGAACATATTTGGTTTTGGGATGACTGCATTAAACTATCTATCTTTAACTTTTATGATGTTGGCACACTTACTCGAGACATTATTGTTGAGGGTATAATTTCCCACCATGAGGTCGTAGATTCAAATCATGCATATTATCCTTTAGGCTCACATGTCGCAAAATTTATAATGCCACAAAGAAAATGATTCAACACATCAGACAAGGTTGTTATGTGTGATATGGCCATCAAAAAAAGCTAAATGATGTTGCCCAATCACTAGGCGGTTATGGCAAGCTTCATGTTTGTCATCAATTATTAAGATAAACAGTTCCAAACAAACAAAATAATTTTTCTTGCAATGAAATAATGTAAATAATACATACTAACAGTAATATATAGTATACTACTGCTAATAATTATATTAAATTAATTTTATTTAAATACTATATATATATAAATATATACATAATCTTTGACATTATTTATTAAACAACAAGTAAAAATTTTAGTGAACATTAATAAGCTAATTGAATTAAGTTCAAATTTGTCATTTAATTCATATTTATTTACCAGTACGAACAAACATAATTTTTAAATAGAGCTGAGTTCAAACTGTTCATCAAGTGAATTAGTTCATTTGAAGTTCTTCCTAATTGCCATATGATGTGCATTAAACATTACTATTATTACAAAACTGCTGATTGAAACACCTCAGATTTCAATTTCAGAGAAACAAACATTTTCGAGCGAGTTCAAGCCCAATCTTACCAATAGATTCGAGAGAATTTTCAGATCATATCTGAAGCATTACATCTGATTATTTTCTTAAGCTAAAAATAATATAGCCAAATCATGACTATCAACTTCAAATATTAGACCCAAAGGCACCAAAAACAGCTATTGCGGAAACATTTAGGCTAACTTGGGATGCATAAAATTATAAAAGTTCAGAATTAAAGCGATACTTAATCAAGTTAAATGATAAATATATTCAAATGATGATCTCAAGTGAAATATTTGCAGATCTAAAAAGAATATTTGCAAGAAGACAAATTATCAACCATCAATTCAAGAACATTGCATACAAGGAAGAGCACTTTAAAATTATAATTACATCAGCAATACAGATAGAAGTGACTAATCTAAAATTTTGTTACAGAAATACCTCAAAACAAAATGTATAAAAACAAGCTTCATGAGCTTTAAGCTCCTCGAGCCTCCCTCCTGGTGGCATCATGCAGAATATCAATGTCGACTCCATCAGGGGGGAGCTGGACATATCTAACTACAGAACCTCTGATGAAACAATTTCTAACAGAGAGCATATGGGGGTACTTTTCTTGGTCTACAACCCTCGTATTTTCTAATTTTATGTTCAGATATTGATCGACTGAATGAAGAATGCCTTTGATTGCCAAGTCATTCTTCAGCTCCACGGTCACCTCCTTCCCAACAAGTTCCTTGAAGTAGGAGAAGAAGAGCATCTTTCCTCCCTCTTCACTATACGAAGAAAAAAAAATTCCCAAATTAAAACATAGATCTGCATAATATAGGGAAAAATTACTAAGGCAATAATTTGATATCGTAAAACATATAAAAGAGAGTAAAACACTTTAGGAGAATTTACATACATTCCACGTAAATTTTTTTATTTACATGCAAGCCTTTAACTTTTTTTTTGTATTTATAACACCCAAATCATTCACATCACAACAAAAACAACACACGTTTAACTTTTCAAAAAGCGAAACACACCTATTCAAGCATAGGGAAATATAGAATGTGGTATGTAAAAACTGAAGTGTAGATGTTAGATATGTAAATACATTGGAATTAAGTTGTATGCATGTAAATCTTTCAAAAATTTATGTATCTGGACTCCATTCAATTGGGAGGATTAGAGACTCAATGACAATTGAACTCCAGGGAAAAAATATATAAATAGAACAATGGAAAGAAAAATTGAATAGAACTTCCAGAAGATTAAAAAATGAATGAAAACGTAAACTTAATCAGATGAGACATTTCAAGTTCTAGAATTTCACAGCTAAGGAAATATGTTCCAATGCCCTTAAGCAAATAATTTAGGATTTCTTTGGGAATGTCGGTGTATAAGCAAAGAATTGATTTAGAAGATTGTATCTCAAAGCCTTTACTAAATAAAGTAGTTGTTATTAAGCAGTACTTTCACAAAATAAGGCATTGCCTCAGGAAAGTCCAATAAAATCATTTTAATGCAGCAGTTCAAGGAGGTTCTCCCTGGTAAACAGGGTCTTAAACTTACCACACCTCATAAATTTGGACAGTACATCATCAGCAATTGATGTTTGATTAAAAATTCTGAAGTACATAAGGCTGACGATCATGTCTAAACTAAAAACCCAATCTATAAACCCTAACCCTAAATTTCATTCAACTCATAAACACACACACACACACAGATATATAAGGCTGACAATCATGCCTAAACTCAAAACCCAATTTATAAACCCTATATTTCGTTCAACTCACACACACACACAAAAGATATAGATAGATGAAAGTCCTTGTAACGTATCTCATGGGGAAGTGATTCAGCTCTCCCACGGTAAACAAAATCTTACACTTTCAGCACCTCACACAAATTAGGACAAAACACCATAGGCTGCACCATCCTATTATGAGTCAAGATAAAGGTCAATTGCTTAACGGGAGAACAGATAATAAACAAATTTGAAAAGAAAAAAAAGAGAGAGAGGGAGTTTGCTACTGGATAACACCTCAGAAAAGTCCAATAATGTCATTTGAATGTAGTAGCCCAAGGAGGTTCTCCCTGAAACAGGGTCTTGGACTAACAACACCTCACTAATTTGGACAACACATCATTGGCTGCTGAAGCAACAATTAGAAATTTTATAATGAAACATAAAAGAAATAGTGGAAAATAAAGGAATATTTAAGAAAAATCACAACTGATAAACTAATAGAGCAATGGCTCATTCAACTATCAACTTTTCTTTCATAAAATTTCAGAAGCAGAACTGACATTAAAATAGGTGCATATAGTCATCAGAGCCATATGTTAAGTTCTTAAGACATAAAAAACAGGGAGATTAAAAACATAATAAGCATCATAAAACTATCACGTAGTAATATGTTACAAAAATGTACTTTGTAAATAAATGTTGGCTCATATTAAGAAATTCAACCATTGATTTTGGTGTACATCAGTAATCATACTTCAGAAGCGCGGGTAATTTTTAAATCATTGCCAACATATTCAAACGCATAGGAAGAAAACAATCAATAAGAAAAATAAAGGATTTAGGAAATAATTGATAAAAAAATAAAATAAAGAAGAATCAATACATAAATCAAAAATTCATATGGAATATAAGACATATCTGGCGAGTGATTGGAGCAAAACGGCATAAAAAAGGTTAAGCCCAATGAAGACGACTGCAATCTATGGCAAAATGACAGACATTTAATTGCAGATGTCATATTCTTTCACCTTTATCATAATTATTCCATTCAGTGTAGAGATCTCAAATTGCTAAATATGAGCAAAGCGGAGAACTCGGAAGAGTAAGAATTTAACAAAATATACAAATGTAGCCGTTGCTTTGACACAGATCTGTCAAATTAACAATGAACAGAACTGCAACACAGAACGGACGATAGCTCTTGCACGAGCAATGGGGCTACCTTCGTCATGGGGTCTCGGAACAGCCCGGGGTGCACCGTGCGGAAAAATGGTTCAATAAAGACTCAAAAGACCGACCATTCTACGCATTACAAGCAGCAAAAAAACCCTAAAATTTACCGCGAAAACCTATAACAGGGATCAAATAAGAAAATCAAAGCTTTAGATTAATAAACAGAAAAACAAGCCTCTGGTGAGAAGATCGCTACCTTCAAATAGAGAAACCGAGAGAGAGGCGCTGGTACGTCTAGACGGGAAGGGAGCTGGGGAGGGCTTGCGGAGCCGCCCTATTAATAGATATTTCACGAAACCCTAGCCCTTGCTCGAGGCAACAAGCTGCTAATCCAACGGCGAAAAGAAGTCTTTTTTTCTGCTTATATAGTGGGCTAAGATCTGAACCGTACATGTGATTGCCTCGCAACCGCACAGCCGCGTAAAAGAAGAATGGTCTTAGGCAATGTGACTTTTGTAGAATTGCTCTTGATTCCTAGGGTATCATCTTTTTAGTGTATTTAAGGAGAAATTATTGTATACGGTGTCTGATCCGATGATCTACGTTCATAATTATTTCATTTTTTTTTAAAAAAAAAAATTAGGTGAGGCCCACCAAAATACTTCTTAACCGTAAATCACCTGATTTGGTGCGGCCATGTTCGCTTATATATTTGTTTGCCGCAGTTATTTCTTTAATATATGTAACCTTTATTTCTTAAATATTAAGAAATAAGTAAGGAGAATATGAAGAAAAAAAATCTTTAAAATACACAAGAGATAAACCATGATGAGTCCATTCAAAATAAAGAAAAAAAGAATTTCCTAAAATGGTTTGACTCATCATGTCATATGAAATTCATCACAACTTAGAAACAATGAAGCATCTAAGAAAATCTCCACTCTCTAGACTAACTGCATCAAGTTTTAAGTGTAGTATCAGTATCTAAAAAAAAACCTTCTCTATACTCTATTAGCATCAAGATTCAAGTGTAGCATTAATACAAAAAAACAGCGATGAAGAGTGTAGCCTAGAGCTCATTCAACATATATACAAATAATCTAATCCAACAAATAATTCAATGAAAAAAGAAGAAACAAAATCCCAAAACCAACAAATCCAAACCAGCAATAGCTAGAAGGCTAGAAGTTACATAACCAATAACAACAACTAACTTCAACAAAGAATAGCATATACCTTTGTTGCAATAAAGATCATAAATGTTACCATTTACTATTAACTAACTAAACTAACAAGCACACAAACAAAAAAACACACGACACTACATGCTACCAAAATCGCCTTCACCAGCATTAAGAAACAATTTTATTAAAATAAAACGAATGTCATAACCACAATTATGTACACAGATAACACAACTAACTAAATATGATCATGGAAATGCAACCTAGAAGAATCACCTCCAACAGCAATAACAAGCATTTATCAAAACAACACAACTGTCATAGCATTAATTATATACATAACTAGCTAGACATGGTCAGGGGATCACTATACTACAGACTACAAGCTATAGGCTATAAGAGTGAAAAAAAAAATCTAACATTAATTATTAAAACCCTAAAATATCCATGAGCTAATAGGCCAAACACACTTTGCAGCAAGAAATAATCACCCAACAACATTATTTTTGGCCTTAAATTTATGTCATTGACCAAATCATCCCTAGAAAATTATCCTCAATAAGAATGTCAAACTAAAGTTGTAGCTTCCAATGGCCACAATTTCCTAAAAAAATGCAAATTCTAAATAATAAGAACAACAATATGAATGTACTATACCTAAAAGAAATAATACATCCTTACTATCTCATGTTCTAAATGTTCGAACAATAAAATATATATCTTTGAATATAAGTGTAACTAAAATAAATTAGATTTGTCAACTAACTAGTCATTATCCAGACAATCACCTCCTTTGAAATTGCCCAAAAAAAGGTTCATACCATTCATTTGTAGTATTATAGGTTCTAAACAAATTTACTTCTTCAAATATTGACTCAGTGGCCATACTTTCTAGTACCAAAGATGATAAATTTTTCTCAACAAGAATGTCCAACTGAAATTGATTAGCAAAAAATTAAAAGCAATGAAACTATAATATGAAGAAAGGCAGCATAGTTATAGACCAAAAGTTGCAAGAAAATACCAATGGTTATTTTGATGCCTTATATGAAAAATGAACCCTACTAATAGTGTAAATCAAAGCATCAAATGAATTTGGTGATAATGAGCTTTTATAATCTCCAAGTAGATGACTATATGCACTAAAAATTGATTCATAAGCAATAATTGTTTCAAAAACTATTAAAATGTCTTTTTCCATCTTGCACAAAGCCTTTTACTTCAATGCTAACATTTTCCAATGCTCGAGAATATGGAACTTAGAATTTGGGCATTTCACACAAGTCTCCTCCAAGCAAACCTCCAAATCAATTTCTTTTTATGGAACAAGGAGGCTTGTAGAGTCGATGAAATCATACAAGCCATCAATAATATCATCGACACTTCTTTGTGGAGTATTTCATGTTCCAACCATTTGAGAGGATGATGATTTTGTGATTTCATTTGATATATTATGTTTCTGAGTTGTATAGTATGAATAGAGCTCAAAAGGTTATTATTTTACAGTTTCCATCTTCTCAGTAACAACATTAGAACTATAAATTTGTGTATAATAGTAATTTATCCCAAAAATTTTCATTTTACCATTTAATATGCATGCAATTGAAAATAACATAGAACAATTTGACTAGTATTTATCAAACTTTGCCTTCATAGAAGACTATGTTTGAGAGAAATGCATTATCAATATTCATGCTCTATCTAAAATCTTTTTAATAGGAATTAAATTTGGGAGAAGCCTGTTGGTAGTTAGGTATCAAAAATAAAATTTAGTGATACGATTGAAAATAGAAAGCACTTGTCTTATTTTTTCAAAATGATTCCGCTCATGGTCAAAAGGCAACCAAGCATAATTGAGATCCCTTGAAGCATACTCAAAAAGTACGACTCTGTAATAAAAAGCAAATTCAAACATCTTATATAGATAGAATTCCAATAAGTTGGAACAACAGTGCAAAGTAATTTTGTTATTGATAGCCCTATACACTTTGCAGTCTCACCAAATTTATGCAACTTTTTAGGTGACCACTTTATAAATAAAAAAATTCTTTTACTCATTCAATCACCTCACGAATTTCTTTTAATCTATATTGAACCATCAAGCTCAAGATATGAATATCACATCTGTAGAAAAAAAAATCTCTTATAAAAATAGAACAAGTCCTATCAAACAAAGCTTTCAAGTTCTTGACAACAATGTCATTAGAAGAAGCGTTATCAATTGGAGGCTAAGTAGAAGTAAATGATTGCTTCTGAGAATTTGTAGCCATTATTTGTATGATTAAAAAAGGATCCAAAGGTTAATAAATCACAATGCAAAATGTATTTATGCAACTCTACAAGTATCCAAATACAACTACTAAAATATTAAACTATTGGCTCGCATATTAACACAAAAAACATAAAAAATAACGGTTAAACCAGTAAATAAAGCTACTAAACTTCAACACCACCTCCAATTTTACAATGAATAGCTGAGAAGGCATACATGTAACACCCACAATTAAACATTCAAGTGTAACACACTCGTAATAGCAAGTCAACAAAACAACAACCTCATATTTCATCAAACCATAATAATAACTTAGAGCAAGGCACAAATCGATCTAGGCAAGCAACAAACCAATGAGATGAAGGCACAAACTGTTTTGGCTATTAGAAGTAATGTCATGAGTGCAAATAAGACAAGTTCAAAACTCAGGACAAAAAATAATAACAATTTTTTAAGCCAATTAGAGAATGCATAAAAAAATTAAAGACTAGCATTTGAACCTTTCGTTATGACAAATGACACAGTCCAAAAAATTTTAAAGTTCAAACCATGAAACCAATTGGCAGCTGGCAAGAAATACTAAGAGAAGAAAATAAAATATAGGTCGCTAGGTCAGTAACCACATCAATGAAACTGAGGCCAAGAAAAGTTGAAACAATTTAAACAAGCCAATAAACCATCATCCTCAATATATCTAAAAGTAACGCCAAATCTAAATATAGGGAAAACATAGAAATCCTTATAGAGCTTAATGATTCGGGATTTGAAGAAGACTTAATCTTGAGAGCAATCAAAATACTAAGTTACTGCTTCCAAATAATAAAACCCAATGCACTAACAAGAAGGGAAAACAAGGCAATGGGAATGCCAAGAGCAGATCAATGATGTTAGGATGATGACTCAAAGATAGATCAAGAGAAGAAAATGAAATTGGAGACACGGGTTAGAGCAAGCCACTAGCCTCAAATCAAGCGGAGTTTTATATTTTTATACATTCATTTGATGGATCACTGTCGTCCATAATTAATCTAAGCTAGCA
Organism: Phalaenopsis aphrodite; assembly: GCA_003013225.1. NCBI lineage: Eukaryota > Viridiplantae > Streptophyta > Magnoliopsida > Asparagales > Orchidaceae > Phalaenopsis > Phalaenopsis aphrodite. The sequence continues at coordinate 888,543 of NEWO01000004.1, forward strand.
CTGTTGTTGGAGCACCAAAAGTCTGCAACTCTACTTGAATCGGTCGCATCGCCTTGAAAGGCTCAGACGGAAGTGAACTTATAGTCCGATTGACAAAAAAATAAGAAGCTATTTGGTGCATTCAGGTTGAGTTTGTCTCAAAAATCAGATTGAAGAAAAGATTGATTTAAACATTTGGCTCATAGCTCCACTCAATTCACATGATTCGATCAAAATCAATTCAATCTTCAAACAATCTTCAATTTCAATTAAAACTAATATCCCTAATTAAGTGTACCAAATTAGAAGGCAGTGCTTCTACAATACAAAGATTATAGTAGGTGAAAACCCATTCTTTAAAGAGTCAAAGGAGAAATGAAACAACAAAAGATTTAGATGATAGGATGAAGATCTTTAATTAAAAATTAAAAAAACCCATTCTTTAAAGGTATGAAGCATAGCATGCCACTTGACATTGGCCAAAGGTGAAATTTAAGAGGAATGTGACATCTCACAAACAAAAAAATGGAGCTTAGTGCAAGAAAATGACAAGACAACGAGAAGCAACAGCAAAAAAAAAATAAAAAAAAATGGCATAAAATGGTTATGTACATTAATTGGTTTACATTGAAAAATAAATTGATTTGATTTGATTCATTAAAAATGAGTCAAATTTTTTTTTCAAATAAGAGCATTTAGGACTCTGATTTTTAGTTTGGTTTCAAAAATAAACACATTTCATTTCAAATTCTGGGTGAATTCAAGTCAGCTCAAATAAAATAAACTTTATAACAACTCAATATAGTTTGATTCTACTTGTGATTTGATTTATTCGATTATATTTATACTTTGATTTGATTTAATTGATTTATCACATATGAGAACAAGCCATACAAATCGATCAAATACACACATCAATCAAACAACCATATCCCTCTTCCAAAAATCCAAGCCCTATACTTTAAAATCATTTTTATTTAAATAGACAAGTTTATACCAAACATTTGTCCAGTCTTTTTATTAATTGATGCTTAGTCAACCAAACATTTGTCCAAAGCATCCCAAGGAAACACCAAAATTCATGTAAAACCATCAGCCAGAACCACAAATATATGCAAATGAGACAGCTCCAAAGCTAAAAAGTTCAAAGTAATATTACACGCAGTAGTTAGGACATTACTAACAAATATTTCATATAGAGAGAGAGAGAGAGGGGGAGAGGGAGGGAGATTGTTCCTATGACCCTCCCTACATCATGGAGTGTAGAACAATAGAGGAGATTTTCCTACATGCAGAATGCCCAATTTATAATTCCACGGAAAAATACATTAACCCTTGAAAACCTAAATACAGTCTAGAGTTCTTTTTCTTCAACGGTTCCATGAATGGGGAGAGTAATCCATCGGCGGACGAACGTCGCGGGATACAGGAGAAGGCCTTTGTGGTGGAGTTGCAGCAGCATAAGGAGATCCTGCGTGAAGATTATTAGGAAAGTAAGGAAATCATTATGAGAGATTGATGTAAAATTTCAGCCACAAATCTATAAATATACATACATTTCTCAAGCATTTATGCAAGCTTTAGCTTAAATTAAGCCAAAGAGAATTTTGAAGATTTCAAATCCTACTATTTTGGTTCAATCCTGTACTTAAACAAGTCCAACTATTTACAAGATTTAATAGATTTAACGGATTTAAGGATTTTACCCTCTTAAATCTTAAATCTAAAACAAATGAGCAAACAGGTCATCAGGATTTAATGATAGTCTTAACAAACAGTTATTAAGAGTTAATCTCCACGATATTTATTAAATATGAATTACTACAACCAAATTATTATGTATTTACAAGGGACTTTAACATTGATGAAGTCCAGTGGAAACAACAATATAAATCAATGGTGACATTACATCAACTTAGTTCTGAGCATTTTCAATCTGGAAAATATTTTAGCTATATAATTTATTACCAGAACATGTGAGTTAATTATCACTGACCATGAAACGTGGCTGCAACTAAAACATTTCAAAAAATCACAAACAAACAATGGAGAATAGAATACAGATATTGAAGCATAAAGGAAACTGGCAGCCAACATACAGTCCTGCCTTGTAAAAGCTACATATAACTTGCATACACTTTATATATAACTTGAAAAAAATATATTATAGCCTACGCATAATTTTATCTATAACAAATGTGTGTATCTGTTAATTTTCAATCAAATAAAATTGAAAGGTGGACTCTACATGAAAGTGAAAGAATGATATCAATGCCAATGTAGAAAGGACATGTTTATTTGTTTGAAAACCAGAAACCATAGTCTACATGACAATTGAATTTGCTGCATGGCACAACTCCGTATGATGCAAATCTAAATCAATAAGATTTTAAATTGCACAGTCCATTGAAATATAATAATTTTATTTTTTGTACACAATATAAGTGTAAACAAAGTTATATTTACCTATTATGACCTGTTAAAATGTAAGTTCTACTATTATAATGGACAACTTTTAGCCTTCGATAATTTTAGTTTAACATCTAAGTTCCACTCCAGTTCAAAGGCAAGCAACAGGAAAGCCCAAAAATGGCTTCCGCAGTAAAGAGCAACCTACCATAAAGTGTTTGAGGGGAGATGCGGGCATATTGATCCATCATTGCAGGATGGCGACTGAAGTGAGTATCCCCAGGATGATGAACCTGCCCACCATGACTGCCATAAGAGGGTGGCGTTGTTGAGTAACCGTAAGGCCTGCTAATGGGGCTTGAGCTCTCAAACTTTGGTCTCAAAAAGGCATCTGTTGACCTTGGAGTCTGATACGAGCTTATTTCACCGAAAGAAGAGGAACTTCTTCCAAATGAGCTTCTATCATGGAGATTTGAGTCATTGTACACAGTATGGTGATCAAATTCACTCCTTTGAAATGGTGCTGGCGTCCTATCATAGCTTCCAAAGCGATCAAATTCATTTCTGTGATAAGGAGTCCCAGTGCCTTCATAATTCGTATATCGATTAGTTTCAAAAGCTGGTTTTGAAAATGGAGCAATCCTAGTATCAGTTGTTCCTAAAGGATGCTCAGAAGAAAAAGCAGGCCTGCCATATGCTGGTATAACCTGAACCATCAACAAAAAAAGAGTTTCAAGACTGACTGGATCACATTTTAACACTTGATATCATAAATCAACTCATGCATCTATCATATCAAACAAATAATGAGGTTAAACTTTGACTAAGCCAAACATCATTATCACTTAAGTCTATTGCAGTTATGAGCATGCAAAAGAAAAAGCAATTACTTCGATATATTCTTGAATACTGCTCAAAACGGTAATCTAATGACTAGTTACAGAGTTGTTTTATACTCAGTCCTTCCCTCCAGTACATGTTCTATTTTAACGCGTCTGCCCTTGCCTCAACTTGCATTGTTATCATTACCCACATCCAACAGATTGGGTAGGTATTATGATTCCTCATACTCAAATTGTGAGTTATTGTGTGAGGTGTTAAACCTAATTTACATATTTTTTTCTCCCACAAATCTTAACCATGTAGCCTTTAGTCTACCATTTCTTAATGTAGCAGAAACATAAGATAAGAGCATGAATTAGAGAATTGCAATTAGATCCATCATCATCAACAACACTCCAAATCTTAAAGCACGGAAGTTAGATCAAGCTTGGCTGGCCTCTCCTCTTCGAATTCAAGTATGTGTCTCTTTCTACAAGACATGTCCACCTTCCTCACAAGAAAAGCAGGCCCAAATGCTTTTAAAGCGGGAGAAAAAGAGAGGGAAAAAAGTGTAAATTCCCTCCAAATTGTCTTAGCCATCCCTCCTATCATGACCAATTTAATGCATAGAATCACTCCAATTCCATAAACAGCTTGGACGGAGCCCTAATAGACTCTCAAGATGTGCTTTCATTCTTTCATTAATAAAAAAACATCAGGCACTCCACTTTTAAAATATTGAATGAACACTGATGCTTTTCTTGTGTTCAAATCTGTTGGTGAAGCTTGGTTTTACTAAACTTTAGTAACTTAAAGCTATGATTGTGTTTTTATTATCGCCTACAAGCTTAGAAATAAACCAAGGCGGGTACAGACGGTCGGACTGTGAGAACTAAATTTTCTATATTCATTTTTTTATAACTAACATTTAATATTTGACAGAGCCACTAAGGAAATTAAATTAAGACGGTACAATTAAATTTATCTCATTACAGATTCTTCGCGTCTTTTATAAACATTCCCTCTTCAATAGCTCATCTTTTAAATCATTCAATTATACTTAAAAAGTTAGTTTAAAATAACTATGAGCTAACCAAAACCAGTGAATACTTATAATTGTAAACTACAGTTATACATGGGAAAAATAAATAATGTACATGTCAATTAATTTTTTAGTAAATCAATATAAAGTACTTGATATTTTAATAATATGATCACTTACAATATTTCATGTTATTTAATGGGTTTTACCATATCAATAACATATTTATATCATTTTATATATGTAAAACAGTCACGGAAGCATTGTTTAAAAATTATAACAATTAAAATACTTCAATATCAATATCATTTTCCATATATATGCGTTGGTACCTTAATATTCTCTTTGCTAGTGCAATAAAGATATAACTCCATCATAAGCAAGCATGCACATGCAAGCAAACTATGAAAATCACTATTTAATAATAATGATTATTTCATTCTCATTTGCAATATACTCGTACAACATTTAATATCTATAGAAATTTTTT
>NEWO01000004.1:894528-906725 GCA_003013225.1 Phalaenopsis aphrodite
CCTTACCAAAGTTTGTTGGAGTCAATCTTCCTCTTCCCCTAGCTCGCACACTTCGTCTCAATCTACTACCCTCCAATCTAAAATTCTAAACCAAGAGTCCTAATTTAATAAAGTTTTATATTAATATTACAATATATATATATATATATATATATATATATATAGATATATATATAGATATATATATATAGATATATATATATATATATCTTATTAAATCAAATAAATAAAATTATTAAATTTTACCTTTAAAATCTCAGTCGTGCCCTAATCCGCGAGAAAGAATTTCTTCTTGCCCTTTGCACGCAATTTCACTCCTTCATGCACGAGGGCTCCTTCCTCTCGATTACCTACAATCGGTTGCACGACACCGACGTCGGCTCCTACTCTGCTTAACACTAATGTCGCCTCCTCTCTGCTTGACAAAGACGTCATCGCCCGTCAATGTTGGCTAGTTGAAAGCCTTAGCTTACCACTCGTCGTCTCCCGCATGCGTCGTTTGACTCTCTATGTAAGTTGATTTCGTCTCTGATTTATAGATCAAAAGTACCTTTTGTATTTCCAACTCCTCGCTTCCTCTCTCCCTCTTCGATTTCCCAACTCCTCACTTCCTCTCCCCCACTTCGATTCCCTCAGGTATTTGAAACGAAGCGTCACAATTTCACACATTCTACTCGTCATCTAACTCCCAACCCCAAAAGACATGCCATAAACCCTCATAGCAATCCACCATCTTCCTTCCCCATGCCCCACAAGAGAGAGAAGAGAGATCCTAAAGCTAGCCTTCTCAAAATTAGCCACTCCAACCATGCCACAAACCACTTCAAAGCCATCCATTAGCCTCCATAGTTCCCCCTTCACCAAATCTGGCTCCCATCTCCAATCTCCACATCTCATCTATGGCCTTCCCAATCAAAACTAGAGCCTTCCACCAACATACCTCCATAAATAATTCTCTCCCATAATTATAATTATTACTCATCATCCACCGTATATAACACTAAACCTAAGTTTAATTACTGCCTTGCTACTCAAAAACCCCATTTGCATATATATATATATATATATTAAAGGAATGGTTAGAGGCTATTATACGAGCCTCCAGTCACCCATAATGTGCCTAACAATTTGAGTAGCACCTCCTTAAGGCCAACAATGCCAGAGAGGATTCGAACCACCAACCTAAGGGGTCTCATTCCGTGGAAGCTAACCAACAAGCTGAGGTATGTGGCATATATATATATGTATATATAGTGAAAGCCCAAAGGCTAATATATTAAATAAAAAACAGGGTACAGATAGATTTTATGGAAGGTCATAAACATGACACCTAGCCCACACAAAAACCACCAAATCAAATGGTTCCAAAAAGGAGAAAATACAACAAAAAACTTAAGAGATCAAAACAAAAAACCAAAAGGTGTCAAAATAAGAGTATCAAGTTGTTGGAGAGCGACCCGATTTTGCCTTGTCTCTGCCTCTACTTCTAGGGAAGGAGCTAGTTAATAAATTGGTCAGATGAGTGACATTGTCAGTAGTAACCAATGTATCATCCAATAGATTCCCTAGCTCGAGTCGTCCTCAGTTCTTTCTCTTCCTCCTCGTGTAGACCTATCATTCCTCATCTGAAGATTGGCTGACCTGATCAGCAGAATGGTCTGAAGTGTGCATGATATGTGTAGGTTGTTGAACATTAGAAACAACTACTTGTTATACCAGTTAATCTTCTATCAGGTCAAAGGAGCACTCTCGTGTGTCTTGGCATGTAAGTGGGCCTTCTTCAATAACAGTAAGTGGTATCATCACATTTGGATCTGTACCTGTAGTAAGGTGTTCTTCATGTGGAACTGCAATGTTGGAAAGAGGATCAGATTGGATCTCAACAAGGATGGTAGGTGGCTGATCTTTAGTGATATTCGACTTTAGATGTGGATGCAAGCGATAATAAATAGTATAACTATGGTCAAACATAGTACAATGAGAGAATAAGGAGGATGTGGTTCTATTCAACCTTTTATCAATATCAGTTGTGAATAGTGTCAATACATATCTCATTCGGAGCTGGTTGAGTGATATCTCTCTCAAAAACACAAGACACAGAGTGTCTGGTGACAGCAAACGTAGGACTATCCACCTTAAGAGGCTTACTATAAGCAATTGCTAAAGAGTAAAGAATTTCCATGTTGAACAGATGTAATTTTAACCCCAGAAACTTTATCCAAACAGGAATGATAGGGGACTCCGCTTTTGGATCAAAACCGACAGTCCACTTCAAAATTTTCATAAAATGATTGTCAATCTTGATAATTTTTCGAGAGAAAATACGAGTGTAATCGACATCGTAAGATACTGAATAAGTATATGTCAACCATCTAATAGACCAATGTTCCAACTGCCCAATAGTTTCATAACATCAATATTTTTCCTAATGATCTCCAGTTTTGGGTGACCATAAGGGAATTTCCCCACTAGAGTAAAACGCCAAGAGGACGCTAGAGCACCAGTTTCAACCTCGGTGAGAATAAGTACAGGCTTCCCATTTTTTTCCCCAAGCTTTTTAAAAAAGTGTGATCACTGCCCCTTCAAGAGCCTCGTGGTACGATTGTGAAACATTGCAAAACTTACCGTAGCAAAAACAGGCTCTAAACCTAAAGGAGGGGCACGAGCAGGAATGGGTAAGTCGTCGGTAAGGGCATTTGCATAGGAACGGAGCGTCGATGTTATCTCCCTCACAAGATGGTCACGGTCATGAAAGAAACGGTATGCGGGCTGCAAGGAAGCGAGGGCGTTGAATTGTTGGGCAGCGTCGAACAGAGATGACGCGAGCTAAGGGAGCTGCGAGCGACAGAGGTTGCGAAGCAGGTAGAGGAGCTTTCGGCGCAGACCAGGGAAACAACATCGAGCAGAGACGATGCGAGCTAGGGAGCTACGAACGAACAGAAGCTGCGATCGAGACGCCGAGCAATATTGAGACGACGACGCGAGCAATGGAGCGAAACTGCGAAAGAGACGTCGACGCCGACACAGACGCCCGTATGGTGCGAGAGTGGACGATGTGAGGTCCTCTCCCTTCGAGCGGTAGAATCAATTGCGACCGAAATCGCAATTGGAAGCCCTAGCGAAGCTCTGGACGGCCATCGATGATATGTTTATATATATATATATATATATATCTTAGATCTTACCCTAAGATCAACATCGATATATTTTATGCCCCTTGTCATTTCTTAGGCCTATTGATCATATTACTATACTATGGCATCATTTCCTTGTATGATACCATTCATGTATGTTACAATATTTTTATTAACAATTTATTTTCACAGTCTTCATTCCCATGTGCTATAAAGGATTGATATAAATATTGATAAACTTGTTAGTAATTATTTAAAACAACATGGGCAAATGATGCTAGCAATTGTATTTTCATTCACATTCATCTCCCTGTTGTAACCATAAAAATCAACATGTACCACAAGAATCTTAAATTGATTATTAATTTTCTGACTTTACCTCTTGATATATTTTCAACTTTATTTTTTTACATTTGATATTTTACCATATGAAGTATTTATAAAGCATCGGGACTTGGATACTAACCCACCTGTGGAAGGCTGAGATTAATTTTTGTAGGTGTCTCCAAATAGATTTCTTAGCAAATACGAGTTTTTTGCCAAATGACACTCATAAAATTACAGAAACTCTGACCAAACAGACATGGAACATGTACACAGATTGTGATAACCAATTCAGATAAAAAATTGTAAATTTAAATTTTATTAGTATATCTCATATTTCGCATTCTCCAAAATTCATCCAAACTATTTTTGAAAAATTCTGTCTTGGTTTGATTATATATATATATATATATATATATATATATATATATATATATATATATATATATATATATATATATATATATTATTGAAATAAAAAAGGATACAAAAAAGTTGTATGAGAGGGCCCAATAGATGATGCCCTACTCATATGATACATGGTACAAAGATATCCCAACAAAAAGATACAAAAGACTAAAAAAAAAACACATCTAAAAACAAGTGTCTATGGACGAGGCAATTTAGACCTGCCTCTTCCTCTGGTTCTTGGAGCGGATCCAGATAGCAAACTCTGAAGTGTTGTTCCATTGTCAGGAGTGACTAAGGTATCATCCATTAAGTTTCCAAGCTGAATAGTGTCCCCAGCCTTCCTCCTCCGCCAAGTTGTGTAAACTTGTCATTCTTCTTCTGAAGACTGTTCAATCTTATCCGTAGAAGGAAAGACAGTTGCAGCGATAAGTTTATATATAATTCCATTGTCTATGCTTATTAATTCCTTTATTCCCATCGCTTTATTCCCTACTTGTGCAATTGGGGACACTATAGCAGAGGGTGGAGACTGAACTAGCCACCGGACAAGAATAACCAAGTAACATCTGCTATCAATTTGGAGTGTTGTAGCTGAATTTAAAAGAATAAGGAAACTTTTGAAGATATTAAGGTAAGAGAAATGTATACATATTTTACATTTTATTGAGTCTATCTGTATCTTTTTGTTGAGGTATTATTGTACTTGTATTGTATGGTAGGGTGCCTTTTTTGGGCTATATATATATATATATATATATATATATATATATATATATATATATATATATATATATATATATATATATATATATATATANAGTCTAACTCATGCAAAACAACACACACAAAACTCAAATAAAGCAAAGATACATAAAGAAAAAAAATCAAAAGCCACAAAAGGGCACAAAAGTGCTAGGAGCGTCCCACTTTAGTCCTCCTGCCCCTAATTCGCGGAAATGAGTCGGCTAACAAATTAGTAAGTTGAGTACATTTGCCCGTAGTAATCAAAGTGTCATCCATCAGATTCCTGAGCTCAAGTAAATTTTCATTTTTCTTCTTCCTCCTGGATGTGTAGACCTGTCATTCATCATCCGATGATTGACTCATTTGATCAGTAGATTCTAAAGGTGGTCGAACAGTTGTAGGTCGTTGCACATCATGATCCTCATGAGCCTGAGTAATACCAATATTTTTTTGGACCCGATGAGACAGTAGTGAAACAATAGAAGTATTTTCATCTGTATTATCGGTGATGGGTTCTAAAGCATGAGGGGTCTGGAGAATCTCTTTTTCCCTCACGATAGGAGGTTCCAAAGACGGGGGAGCTACGAGTGGGCACTGAATGGTTGACATATTGCCTACGGGGAAGTGACGTCTTCTGGGATATCCTTCTGATGATCAATAGTGTCCAAAACTTAGAGCTGATCAAAAGGAGATGGAATCACAGCCTCTAGCGAAGCAATTTGCTTTTTTGGTCTAAGGTGGGGGTGCAGATGATGACATTGAGGACTGGAGTGTCTGAACATACGACAGTTTGAACAATACGATGGAAAATGCTCAATCTCTACCTTCTACCAATATCTTTGGTGTTGTGTGCCCAACCAGATTTCCTCAGAAGTGAGTGTAGTGATGTCTCTTTCAACAAATATTATGGCTTCAGATAGACGGGAAAGATTAAAAGTAGGAATGTCCGTCTTGAGTGGCTTTTCATAAGCTAAGGCAATGAAGTACAATACTTTTTGAGAAAAATAATAAAATTTCATACCATGGAGGCGAATCCGAACCGGAAAGATTGGCGGTTCCGTCTGTAAGTCAAAATTCGCAGACCATTTTAGAAACTTCATTGTTTTGTTATCAATTCATATTATCCTTCTAGCGAATAAGCGCATGTAATTATCTTCATTACTAATTTGAATGAGAATATGCCTCCCACCTAATAGTCCAATTTTTCACTCCAACGAGATGCATAAGTTCAAATTCTTTGCGAATAAGCTCCATTTTGGGATGACCATATAAAAATTTCCCAACCAAATTCAGACGACAGGAAAAAGCAAATTGAATATTTTCAGCTTCTGTAAAGAATATGAAGGGTTTCCCATTTTTCCTAACAGGTTTCTTGATGTCCTCCGTGCGGACACCCGAAAAGGCAGTTGCATACGATCTAACCGAAGCCATCGAAAGCTTTGAAAGGAAGAAGAGAGGAAGCAGTGAGCGCAGAGAAGTCACAGAGGAGCCGTAGAGGACCGCACCAGCGAGAGAGAGTCGCAGAGGAAAAATGTGAGAACATGAGACGAGCCACATAGCCTCAGAGGAACGCAGCCACAGAGACGTCGAGCCGTAGAGGAACCGCTACGCGAGGACTTGCAGACGGGCGGCAGAGCGAGAAAATCTCGCGAGACGGGAAGACGCGTCTCAGAGCAAGAGAAGAAGCGAGGGAGACGAACTGAGTCGAGCGCGAAGACCAGCAAAGACGAGCGAAGACGCAGCTGCTACTAGGGTTTGCCATCGGGCGAAACCCTAGCAGAGCTGAGCGGGATCAAAGACGACACCATCGGGCGATAAAAGTATATATATATATATATATATATATATATATACACACACACACGTGAATTAAATTTAATGAAATCTAGTAAAAACCCAATCATTACGCTTTATTCTATGTGAACAACAGTTTTGATCTGGAGAGTTCGAGGGAGGGGAAACAAAAATTTAGAGGATGAATTGGACGGTAAATGTAAGAAAATTAATTATATAATTATATAATTATAGATATCATATGTAATCACAATTAATCTATTAATATCATTTTCCCTCCATTTTTATTATGATTGTGGTCAACTAAAGCTGTTTAGCTATTAGTTTTTTGCTGCAGGTTTTGGTAAATAAGGAGACTAGAAGAATAAAATGAATATAGATTTGAATGCGGGGAAGCCAATTTGAGATTAGGAATTCCATTTGAGATTATTAATGTGTTGAATTAAATTTAATTTAAGTCATCCTTAGATTAAAAAAAAATTATAAGTTTTAGGTTATCTAAGCAAAGCGTCGAGCTCGAAATCAACCTAGAAAAATTCATGTGACTGACTCGACTACTGAGATGAGATACTTGTTGCCAAATTAAGAATCAAATTATCCCTATGACTGATGTTTGTTATTAGTTATTAGTATATATTTTTTGTTGCGTTTGCATTTAAGAATTCTTTCTTGTTGAGTATACTTATCACTGTCACTTTAATTTAATGATGTAAATAAAGATCGGTTTGTTTCAATTTTATAATATTTCATAGAATTATAATGGTAATACAAATTGCAAATATTATGTCATTATATTTACTGCGCATGTTAATAAAATGATTATTACAAGTACATTCAAGTTAAGAAATAAATGCAGATAAAAATGAATATAAAAAGTAAAATTAATCGAGAAAATGTCATATGCCGCAGATATACTGTAACCCACACCAAAAAGGCAAGCATTCATAATTGAGTTTTCAACTCTGGATATTAAAGTTGGAGCAAACCATTTGATATTTGAGATTCATTGATAAAGCAAGACATTGAGATGATCAACCTTCAACAGTGGTGATCATAGTCGACAAGTTAAATGACAACTCAATGAAAAAAAGTAAGTCAAAGCATATACAAAAATAAGATAACATTCCTAAAACAAAAAGGATTTAGAATAAGGGTGAAATATGAGTAATGTGAACGCATATATAGCATTATAGAGTGTGATGAGAGAGAAAAATGCTGATAACGGATTGATTATTTCTAACTACTACTTCATATACTGCATTTAAATAATTAATCTTCTATACTAAGAGCATGTAAGCATATTTGTTATCATCATTATTGTTACTCATGTTAGCTACTAACTCACAAGTCCATTATTTCTTTTTATATTTTATATGGTGTACCTTTATTTAGTATTGATTATCTCATTGTGCGTGTAACTTATCCAATATTGCTATGTTATTTTTCAGGAAGATATAAGTAGCAAACGGATTGTTAGCCAGATCACATGCCCTTTTTGCATAGCTTTAAATGTAAAGATTTTGGCGACTATAGAAGAAGTATGATTTCATATTTAAGTGATTTAGAAGCTCTATATTTTATTTAAGGATTGTTTACGCATGCTTCCTTATTTATGTTTGATATTAATGAATATTAAAAGATTTTAAATGTAAACATTTACTAGTGACGATTTAGTGAGACTAATTCTCTACTCATTTGATCTTAATGAGTACACTTTAAAATTAATGTCGATGAAGATTATGCTAGATTAAGTCGTATGTTACACCTCTAGTTGACCTAGCTGGTTGACAGAGCTTTGACACAAATGCCCTAATAGCATTTAAAATATGAAGATCCTAGAACGGCAAACACCATACCACCCCTCGCATACACATGGTAAACCCAGACAGTCATGGAGCAGATTTCTTTCAATCCTTTGGATTAACTGTACAAAAGAGAGTTCTTGGAAGTGTGCCGCAGTTGATCCAGCACAAGTACAAAGTCAAAGAATGCATTAAAACATTGCATCTACATCACAAAGCATCATCAACGATACTCTAAATGTCAACTCATTGAAGCAAGTTTAAGTTTAAACGCCTATCCAAACGCCAAAAGTATATTTGCAAATTACAACCAATAAACTTATATAAATAACTATGCTGAAAGTCTGATGGACTCCAATGATATAATTATCATATTTTCAACTACAAAAACCCCTAAAGTACTATATTTGCAAATTATTGAAATGAATACTGAAGCATTTGCTTGTAGACAAATCACTTATGTGAAGCTTCGTAGCCGATCCAAACAATGGACTTTGATGACTTCAACTTAATCCTAGTATTTTTGTTTATTTCAATTCCCACTACCACTGCCCCTCACCTTCTACGTTTTTCACCTTCCTCAAACCTAATTGCCAACATATACTCCCTCAAAATCCTAGAAACCATTCCATAGTCCCTCAATGCAATCCAACATCGTCTCTCCCCATCCCCATAATAAAAATAATAATGCTAGCCCTGGCGTGGACCTGAATTCCCTGGACCGGGCGCGGGAACCCACAGCAAGCCCTGGACCGTTTCAGATTAGGAGGCGCAGTTAACCGACCCTCTGAGGTGCTAAAGTTGCCGCCATAAAAAGTGGGTCACTCCTTAGTTAGCTAATAGAATTTATATGATGTTTTTATGTTTTAGGTTTAGTTTTTGATCTGTTTTACATCGAGACAGCCATCAACATCTCCAATTCTCTTCCCTAGGGATGTATTTAAAGGCAATAAGGTGTTCCAACTGTAACTAATCCTGAGGTGATATTTATTAACCATTCCCTGCTCCCCGCAACCCTTCCTCACACAGCTACTTTCCTCTTCCAGCCATGTCGCCCACTTCCCACCCCCTTTTTGGGCCAGACCTCCCGTCTGCTATCCTACCATAATCTGTCTCCTTACTTGCACCCCGCAGCCTGCCATCCTCCTCCATGTCAACCAAACTGTCTGCCACCAATTCCACCCCAGACTCCACTGCAAGCCTTCCCTACAACCAGTTGTTGTTCCCTGCCATCCCCCCATCCTATTATTAGCCTATTGTCACCTTCTCATCGACCAACACCTTCACAATACAACTCTAATTGGAATTATTGTGTTTTTGTTGTTGTTGTTATTTCTCATTTCATTGTGTCGTTGTATTGCCTAGTGGCTTTTTTTCTAGTAATAATATTGTTTTTCTATTGTTGTTTGAATTAACTCTGAAATTATTTAGCATTAGAGGTAGCCTAACACTAGTCTTATCTTATGGTTTCTAGTATCCGCCAATACCCAACTATCTCCACCCCAAAAATTTTCTTTTCCGGCCTATATCACCCACAAACACTACTTCCACCTACCCACACCTAAACCTTAATTATGTCGTTGAGGAGGCATCTATCAAAACCTAATCAAGAGTTTACCATGAACGGGTTACAGAGGCTACTCAGCCAAGTGCTACAACGGCTCTATGCCATTGAGAAAGGACCCAAGGAGAGGTCACAGTCGACTATAATAGCAAGATTCGAGGAGGAGAGTGAAAAAAAACATCTAAATCCCTTTTGTAGTGATGATTTCAATGAAGAAGAAGATCGATCCGGGAGATTCGAGATTCAATACCAAAGAAGGCAGAGAGAATAAGTGCTCGCTAAAGGGCAGAAGTTTTAGAAGAATAGCAACCACAACACAATTCCAGCTAGGAAATATTTTAGATGTCATGTGTATGGGCATATTGCCTCAAATTGCCCAACAAGCTGAGTTGTCCTTCACTTAGTAGGGTGTCATGGAGGAATTGAGAGCGGAGAAGACAACTGAAGAATCGATTGAAGAGAATCAACTCCTGGGAGATGAGGGTGAGATGCTACTTGTGAGGAGGGAGTTGCAGACAGAGCCTCAAGAGAAGAGCTCATGGTTGAGGCATAGTATCTTTTGCACCAAGTG
The DNA here is from genome assembly GCA_003013225.1 of Phalaenopsis aphrodite. Lineage (NCBI taxonomy): Eukaryota > Viridiplantae > Streptophyta > Magnoliopsida > Asparagales > Orchidaceae > Phalaenopsis > Phalaenopsis aphrodite. Next base: position 904,873 of record NEWO01000004.1, read on the forward strand.
TGTAGTGAGAGCGGAGGTGTGAAATCTCATCATTGATAGAGGGAACTGTGAGAATATGATCTCTGTTGTTATGGTGAAGAAGTTGGACTTGACTATGCGGAAACATTAACAACCAAATTCTCTTACCTCATTAAATAGGGGTAATGAGATAGAGTGGATCAACAGTGTTTGGTAGAATTTTTCATTGAAGATCAGCTGCATGATCAGGTGTTGTGTGACGTGGTACACATGAACGCCTGCCGCATCCTGTTAGGAAGACCGTGGCATTTCGATCACAAAAATCAGCATGATGAGTTCGAGAACACTTACGCGTTTATAAAAGAGGGGATGTACATTGTTCTCATGCCCATCAAAGATTCTAGAAGAGCAGATATGCACATCTCGAAGAAGCATGTGGCCCCACATGCCACCTTTTACAATCGGTGCGGAAAGCCCTAGTGGCGATGGCCTTAGTAGACTTGGAGGGGACTAAGGAGGAGACTGAGCCACCAAAGATGATTCAACCACTGCTAGTTGAATTCTGGGACGTGATGACCAACCATTTACCAGAGAGTCTATCACCACTTGGGAAAATTCAACACATCGTAGATCTTATCCCCGGATCGGTGTTACCAAATAGACCTGTCTACATACTAAGACCGGCGAAGAACAAGGAGTTGCAAAGACAAGTGCAGGATCTTATTGCAAGAGTGTTGGTGAGAGAAAGTACAAACCCGCGTGTTATTCCCCGCACTTTGATGGGCCTAAGAAGGATGGATCGTGAAAGATGTGCATTGATAGTTGAGCTATCAATAAGAACACCATTAAATATATGTTCCCTATACTGTGTCTGGATGATCTATTGGACCTTTTGCATGGAGCCAGTATTTTTTCCAAGATTGACCAAGGCAACGGATATCACCAGATTCAGATGAGGATAGAGGGGTGAAAAATGACCTTCAAGACCCGAGATGGGTTGTACAAGTGGACAGGTGTGCCCTTGGGCTGTCCAATGCTCCTAGCAAGTTCATAAGGTTGATGAACCACGTGTTTTGAGCTTATATTAGAAGGTTCGTGGTAGTTTAATTTAACGATATTCTCGTCTACAGTGGTTCGCAGAAGGAACACTTGCAACATTCGTGGTCAGTCATTGAGGTCTTACGTATGAAGTTATATGCCCTCCATAAGAAGTGTCACTTCATGAGAACACAGTCCTGCTTTTTTGGGTACACCGTATCGGGTGTAGGCATTCAAATGAATCCGACAAAGATTGAAGCTTATTGTGATTGAACACCTTGGCATCATTTTACAGACAGTTCATGAAGAGCTTCTGAAAAAGAAGGTGACGCAAGCCTCAGTGTTAGCTTCGCCAGATTTCAAGAAGTTATTGGAGGTGGAGTGTGATGCTTCTAATGAGGGGATCAGAGCAGCATTAAGCTAGAGAAGACACCCTATAGCCTTCTTCAATGAGAAGTTGAATAAATTTCAGATAAATTATTGATGAATGACAAAGAGTTTTATGCTATTGTGAGAGCCCTTAGCCACTGAAGTCACTGTGTGTTAACTAGTGAGTTCTCTCTTCACAGATTACAAGGCTATGAGGTTCTTGAATAGTCAAAGCACAATAAAAGGCAGACATCCTTCTTAAGTTAAATAATTGGAGTCGTTCCAGTTTGTTCTCAAGCACAAGAAGTCAAAAAACGAGTAGTAGATGCCTTGAGTCGCCGCAACTTATTGATCACTTCCATGCAAGCACAAGTTGTGGGTTTTGAGATCGTGAAGGAGACGTACGAGGCAAATGAGGATTTCAGGGAGATCTGAGAACAGTGCCAGGAAAAAACTACAGGAAAGTACCATCGAGTTGATGGCTAACT
>NEWO01000004.1:906814-933539 GCA_003013225.1 Phalaenopsis aphrodite
GCCCAAACTGATGAAAGATGTGAAGCGAAAAGTCAGACAATGCAAAGTGTGTCACCCGGACAAAGTAATACAGAACTATACACACCCTTACCAGTACTAGAGGCTCGTTGAGTGGGATTTTGTGGTGGCTCTTCCAAGGACACGCCTGAACAAGGATTCATTCATGGTCGTGGTTGGCAGGTTCTCATAAATGGCTCATTTCTTGCCTTGTCACCAGACATCAGATGTATCATATATAGCTAATTTGTACTTCAAGAAGACCGTCATGCTGCATGGGATAGCAAGACTCATTAACTCTGATAGGTATGTCAAATTTCTGAAGCACTTCTTGAGAATCCTATGGGGGAAGCTGAGTAATAAGCTATAATTCAACTCATCTGCAAATAAATGGTCAGACAAAAGTGATGAACAGGAATCTGAGGAACATCCTAAGGTGCTTTATAGGAAAGAATACCAAACAATGAGACAGGATTCTAGCCCAAGTCAAATTTTTCCTATAACAGATCCAAGAGTCAACTACGGGATGTACCCCCTTTCAGTTGTGTATGGGCATAATCCACTCACTTCACTTGAGCTAATACCAATCTTCCTACGTCGGAAGTCTGTGCAAATGCCAAGGCGAGAGTATAGTAGATTCAGAAGTTATGAGGTTGGGAAAGAGATCACCAAACAGAATCACAAGTATCAAGCCCAAGCTAATAAAACTAAGAAGACGACTTTTCAAGAAGGAGATCTAGTGTAGATCAGACTGAAGAAAGAAAGATTTCCTCCATGATTGTTCGGAAAACTCAAATCCAACAATGCCTACAGGATCGACTTGCCAAGGGATTACAACAATTGAACTACCTTCAATGTGGTTGATTTGACTCCATACTACAAGGTAACATAAGTGTCGACGAATGAGGTTGAAGCTCCCCAAATCCCAAGGGACTGATGCGGACATGAATCCCTGGACTGGGCGTGGGAACCTACGGCGAGCCCTGAACTGGTTCAGATGAAGAGAGGGGGTTTGACTGACTCTCCTTAGTGCTTAATTTGTCACCCATAAGAAATGGGCCACTCATTAGTTACCTAATAGTATTTATGTGACGCCTCTTTCATCTTCCCGAGGGAGTCGAAGAGAGGGAGAGGAAACGAGCAGTCGGAAAACAAAAGGGTGCTTTCATTCTATAAATCAATGTGAGACGGAGGCAAGATTAAGATACTTCGTGGTAGAAGTTGACCTTAACGACTTACCAAGGGAGTTGATCGACGCTCAACAAAGGCGACAAAGTTTGCAGGAGAATCAAAATTGATAGCTAACGAGGGCAACAGTGTGGGAGGTCAGCATCGAATGCACACACTGTAAGTAAGAAGCAGTCGAAGGAGGAGGAAGGTTATTGTGGTTTTTCTTTCACTGTTGTTTGAAGCCCCCGCACTTGACTGATTCCTAGCAAAAGAGAGGAAGGAGCTCTCACGCATGCGGGTGAGAGTTAGATCTCGAGTGCAGATGAGGAAGAAGAAAGGAGGTCCCGCATTTAATGTTTCAACAATGACATTAAATGGTAGGTTTAATATTTAATTAGGTTATAGAATACAATTATATATATATATATATATATATATATGATTTAAATGCATTTGAAATCAGGATTCAAGTTATAGAAGTTTTTTTTGTGGATCGAGAGAAGGATGGCGATAGCAAAAAATATGTCTTATTTCCAAAAGTATTGTGTATAAATTAATAATATTTAATATTAATAGAAATGATTTAATATAAAGTTTATCTTAATTAAAAAATAAAATAAAACAATAACTAATAATTAAATTAAATATAATTAAGTAATGTGACAAAAATTTATTAACATGAATATTTTATATTTTATAGATGTTAATTTGAAATAAGTGATGAAACATAAGAGCAAGCAAATCGTCAGTGATCGAGGTGAGTGTTTGTACATTAAAATTATAATAGTAATTTGTTTTCTTTACATTGTTGATTGTTCAGTTAGATTTTACTTGCTCTTTAATTTCATTTGATTATATTGAATTGCGCATTACTGATTTTTGGATATGTCTAGTCATCTACATAATTTACATAATTAAGGTTATTATATTATAAACTGAATGTAATGAAAATAAAATAACAATGAGATTTACTATTTGGATTGTTTGCATGTGCATGTATGACTATGATGGAGTGAACAATTTATAGTACTAGCTAAGGAATGCTAAGATACCTGTGCACTAAATGGTAAAGGATATTCATATTGAAGTGTCTTAACTAATATAAATTTTAGACGATACTCCTGCGATGATTGTATATATAAAAATGATATAGACATATTATTGATACAGTAAGACACCTTAACAATTACGAAATATCATGAGCGGTCATATTTATAAGCTAGCAAAAGTTTTATTATTTATTTATTAAGACCTTAACTAACATGCATATTATATTCTTTTCATCATGCTACTATGGTTTAGAAATACGAGTATTCAATGACTATGGTTAGTTCACTCTTATTTTAAACTAACATTTTAGGTTTAATTAATTGATTTAAAAAATGAGCAATAGAAGAAATGTTTATCGAAAATGTGGACAGACGATAATGAGTTAAATTTAATCAGACAGCTTTAATTTACATTCCTTTGTGGATCTTTCATTAATTAAATGTTAGTTATAGAAAATAAATAAAGAAAATTATAATTCTCGTCGCCCAACCGCCTTGTACTCATCTTGGTTAATTTCTGACCCCAGGTCGGGTCGAGACAAATTATATATTATTTTTGTGTTCTAAGGTTAGTTTTTTATCTGATTTTTGTAGGGGCAATCATCAGCGTCTTCAATTCACCCTCTTAGGGTTGTATCCAAAGGCAAGAAGTTGTTACGACTGAACTCATCCTGAGGTGGTGTTTATCTATTATTTTGAGCTCCCCGCGACCAATCCCTGCTCCCCGCAACCAATCCCTTCTTCCCGCAACCCTTTATCATGCATTTGCTTTCCTATTTCAGCCCTACCGCCCTCTTCCCAACCCCTCTTCCTGCCACCAACCCTACTGCCTGCTCTCAATCAGACTTCATCTCAGACCTCCTATTTGCTATACTACTGCAACCTGCCATCTTAACTGCACCCCAAGACAGCCATCCTCTTATGTCCTGTCGAACACTTATTCCACCCTAGCCTCCACCACAAACCTTCCCCAACAACAATTGTTGTTGTCTGTCATCTCCCCATCCTACTGTTAGCCTACCTCCACCCTCTCACCAACCATGACATTCGCGATACAACTCTAGTTGGGATTATTGTCTCATTGTTGTTTTTATTTCCCCTTTCATTGTGTCGTTGTACTGCCTAGTAGCTTTTTCCAGTAATAATATTAATTGTTGATTGTTGTTTGGGTTAACTCCGGTATCATGTCTTGTCAAAATTTACCCCTCCAAGTATATCCCTCAAACCACTTCAAAAGCCCTCCACTAGCCTCCATACTTCCTTACACCCCTCGCCTTAACCGTAGATCCCATCTCAACCTCTCAACCTCTCAACCAAGACCTTCCCACATAAAACCTAATCCCTTCCCCATAAGCATACCACCAGAAATAATTACATCCCATTACTACTTCTCAGCCTGCACCAAAAAAACACACTAAACCTAACCCTTATAACCACCACACCATTCCAAAGCCAACCACGCCAATCCAAAGCCTCCTCCACATCACCATACATCACCAACAAGGCACTATTGTGCATTCTCCTTAAAAACTTCACACCAGCAAAACATCACTTTGATGTTCCAATAGATCAAAAGTAGTTTTCTCAACCTACAATTATAATCCATCTCCTAGTCTTCATTGCACATGTCTAAATCACCAAAGCAAAGCTAATCACTGTGATATATAAATTATTTTAGGTCCATCCTTCCCTAAAATACCCACATAAGCCAGAAAAATAATAATTAGATATAGCAATCCACATATACGTGGCTTAAGTAAAGTTGCGTTTATGACATCTTTACAAACTCCACTCCCCATACAAGTGACCAAGCTTTCGTTCGTGAAAACAAAAATCAATAGAAATTCTTTTTCAACTATTGCACAGAATTATTAAGCTATATGGTCAGTGCACTTAGTACAACACTAACTCTAGGCTCATCGAGCACACAAAAACAAGGAGTACAGGACCTGAAGTCTAAGCATACGTAGTACTTTTGCAATATTAAATAACTCACGCATGTTCAAAAATGCAATGAGTGAACACAAATGAATGGTGGTAATTTATGTGGTGTTTTGTAGGCCTTTTAATAGGATTTATCACCGGATTTATAAATCCAGGCAAATGCCAAAATGCAGGAGTCCCATGGATTTATGAATTTTCGGATTTAGGGTCCCAAATTTTACCTTCGATTCAACTTAAATCTGAATTTACTAAATCCAGGGGTAGGGTGAATTTAACGGATTTATTAAATCCTAGTAACACTAAATCCTAATAGCAGCCAAACATCCCCTTAGGTTTCAAATGTCAAAATCAAGATATATCTCATTGAAACTTACTTGGGATGGACTTGAATAATCTGAAAATAGCAAATTAGATTGGTGAGTCGGTCTGCATCTTTCAGAATCTGCAGAATAAACCTAAGTAGCATTAGCATTTTATAGCCACTTACTAATGAAAGAATGCATGCTTAAATGGCATTCACTTACGCCACAAACACTCACTATACACGCGTGCGCGCGAGCGCACAAACACTCACTACGCACGCATGTGCCCGTAAATACATACATACATTTGAAGAAAAAAAAAACCTGCTATATGTTCTTTATTAGCAACCAATGGTCTAGGAAATGATTGGAGGGAACTTTCACGAGATGAAGGAGAAAATTCATCCTTTATGCTCGTCTTAGAAGATGGAGGAAGCGCGCGCTTCATTTCATTTAAGTAACGTTGTGCCTCTTCTCTGCCTAGTTCTGGGAACATGACCTATCGACAAGAAATCAAATGCCATGAGCTAGTTCTTTGCACTAATATAAGAAGGTCAAACACTTAGCAGACACTGGCAATGAAAAGACAACAAATACCTCATCAAAACACTCAGTAGAACCAGACATGTTCTTGCTTGTAGGTAGGATGTAGTTAGCTACAAAAGGATGACACGCAAACAACAACAAAAAAAAAAAGTTACTTCCACATTAATCACAGAAAAACGGTTTTCAGTAATATGTTAAGTCAGGAAGCAGCAGCACCATAGTTTCAAAGATTACCTATCATCTCATTTACCGCATCTGCGGGAACTTCTTTTCCCATTTCTTCAAATCGCTTGGCTGCTCGAGCCCTGAGCTCATTTGGCATGGGAAAAATAACCACTGCTATCTGTGGATTAATTTTATCAGCAAGCAATATTATGAATGATCATAAGATCGGGATTTCCAGAGTTAGCAATGGCAAGCATCATCTACTTAAAAATGTTTCAGAACTACTTTGCGGTATTTCACAAATGACTTCAATTTACGGTGGAATAATTTTGTTAGAAAACAATATTATGAAGGCCATAAGATGGGAATTTCCAGTGTTAGAAATTGCAAGCATCATCTACTATAAAAATGTTTCAGAACAACCTTACGGTATTTCACAAATGACTTCAATTTACGGTTCCGGGCACTCTTGTAAACATTTGTTTGATCAATAATGTAGTTGCGAGGAGTCTTAGCAGCTCTTGCCAGCAATGTATTAAATATCCCTGTAGCACGATCCATCAGAAGCTCAAATCGTTCACCATAATTGCGTTTTCGCAGGAGCCCTGGTACCTGTTTAAAATTTAGCCTACATCAAAACTTTCGTTATACAATATTAATTACTTAAAAGCAACAGATTAGAATAATTACAAGGGACCTTCATTATATCAAGTGCTAGGTTGGTTCCAAGTAGCACATATCGCTTTTCTGGGTGCTTCTTCACCCATCTTTCGGCCCAAGTAGTTTTGCCTGAAGCTGGCAAACCAACCATCGTCAGAACCTCACAATCCTCTGGTTTAGAAAACATAGGACCAAAGACAGCATTTCCATCTTCAATAGCTGAATTCCATGGCTTGTACTGGTCCATAGGTGTCAGTCCATCGCTGATGCTGAATAGGAGCTGCACTACAACATTCTTCAACAAGACATGAGGAAACAAAGCCGACTCCCAAGGAAGCTTATTCACCTGCGTGTCAACAATGTCAAATCCATTCAAGCTCGCATCAAATTCCCTTGCAATACCTAACCATTTCCCATTCTTTGAAAATCCAATTGTCGCGAGTGGTTTCTTCTCGAGGTCAACACTGCAAACAATTACATCACCAATGCCGAACTTCTCACCATAATCTGAAAACTTTCCAGAGTTTGAAAATTTTCCTGTACCTCCAAAGCCAAAACTATGGATAGTTTCCCCAAGGCTTCCAACGAAATCATCCCCCCTTGAGATTCCAACACGAGACAAATGTTGCTGATCAACAGGAGTGTCAGTTAAGTCAACCACCTGTTCCGAAACAATTTTACAACCAAAACAATATTTTCCTCGCTTTATCCCAACATTAGCTCGAGCACCAGACCAGCAATAGGCAAATCCTTTCTCATGAAGAGCACTCCCTTGAAGTCCATTTGCCGAAATATCAAAATCTAGTAAAAATGGAATTAAATATTATTATTCAAGAATTAAATTCGAGAAACTTATGAAAATTGATGAAATGTGGCATTGCCCTCCTGTAATAGTTTATATTAAGATGAAGATTCTTGATTTACCAGTTGAATGTTGCATGACTTATGAAAAAACAATAATGTGAGAATATGTATCCATCCATATGGTTGAATAATAGTGTAAATGACAAGGAAAGGGCTTATTGGAAGGAAAATGTCACTTTCCCTAATGATTTTATTTTTACATAGAAGAGTTAAAAAAAGAAAATCAATGCCCGTTTATTTTGATATACTGCATAAGAAATAGCTAAAAAAATTAACTTTAGATTTTATGGCAATTTAATTAGACATCAAGATTATGAAAAAATTTAATGAGCTCAAAGTTACCATGATTAAGAAACATACTTCAAGATTCATATTGGAAAATGAATAATAAAAAAATGGCATTACTTTGTAAGTTAGAAGAAAATGCAATTCTTATCAATCTGAACATTTTCATCCACTCAAAATATGAACTCTATTACCGCACATTTTGAAAACCTAGTAACAAAAATCATGAACAAGCTTGATCGAAGAGAAACAATTGTAGAAGAAAATAAACTTTGTTATAAGCCTATCTTTTTTTCCTGGCCATATAGATTAAAATTTAGCATTGTTTTGCCTTTAATAGTTAAGAAGAAATAATTTGGCCAGTCAATTGAATGTTGTATAACTAAAAAAATAAGACAATACAAAAAGTTATGCTAAAATTTATCCTCATCCATACATAAGGATATAAATCTATCCCTACATATCTAAAGCATATAGAGTAAAGAATAAATGAAGCATAAGTCCTATTTGAAGAGAAAAAAAGCATTTCCCCTGTTGAATGGATTGTAAAATAAATATTTTAAAATGAAAATTAACACCCTAGATTTTGACCAACCAAATAAAAAATATCTAAGAGGAAAATTTATTAATTTTATAACCATTTAATAGATAAAGCTCAAGAAAAAAAATTATGTTTAATGTAGTTAAGATCCTGAATCATGGTTTACGAATCGCTTTTGAACATAAAAAAAAAAACTTGACTTAATTCAATATGCAAAATTAGCCGTGCACATTTTTTATTCAATTTGAGTAATTTAGTCCATACAAAATATGAACTCCCAAATCACACTATTTGGAAAGTCTATTAACACTTATATGGCAAGCTTGATCGAAGACAAACAACTGTAGTATTAAATAAATTTTGGTGTATAGCAAATTTGTTCGTTGAAAGGAAAATCAACGCCCACCATTTTACTTTTGAGAGTTCAGCGATGAAATGTATCAGGAAAGAAAATTTCAAAATGAAAATGAACATTTGCTTCCATATATAGTCATATGGACAAGAAAACCCAAAAAAAAAAAATCAATTTATCAACATGCAGATGCATAGAATATATATTTTTTCCAGCAAACTTAAAAATCAAAGAATTATTCCCGATTTTCCATAATCAACGTCTGAAACACCGGTTCCTCCGAACTTCATACTGCATTAATCAACGCTTCCATGTTACCACTCTAGATTATAGGACATAAATTTTTCGTAAAGCGGCGGTTGAAGGAAAGATAATACAGAACGAATAAACAATGCCTAAGAATGTATGAAACGTAAATATGAAAAAAATACCTAGGCCGCAGTCGGCTGGATTGAGCTCGACGCGATGGGGATTGCTAATGCTATGAATTGAAGGCGATTCCTCCACTTTTGGCCTCTTCGCTGCGGCTTCAAGTTGGTCGCTAGGAGGTGGATGATGCTGCTTCGACGCCATGGAAGACAAGGAAGTTGAAATTAGAGAACCGCCAGGAGAAACCCTGGAACCACAGGTGGCAGTTCCGAGTGTGTGCTACCGCCTACCGCCTCATTTCCGGATGTTGAATATATAGACAGGAATTTTAATCATACAACAAATATTCCGTATAACATCAGAAATATTTACTTGTTTGACATCTTATTTATCATAACTAATGCAACATTTTAAACCATTAGATCTATTAGTGCAACATTTTAAACCATTAGATTAAATCTATTTTGAGAGTGAAGTAAAAAATTAATCAAAATTAAAATATTTATAAATTTGTTGATATTATTCTAAATATATTTTCAAATCCCGCGACACCATCTTTTTATCTCAAAATATTTTATAATTAATAATAGTAGATGTGTGCTAGAGAATTCACTGAGGCAGAGTAATTAATCAATGTCTTAGTGTTGCACGAGAATCTAGCATACACTTAGATAATGAAATTGGCACACCAGAAGTTGTTAAATTGAATATCTAAAAAGGAAAAAAATTGTGAAGGCTAGCCTAGTCTAAACAATCTGCTAGTATACACACAAGTCATTGTCCCACAGTGACAAAAACTTTGTAGTTCAACGTGATATAAGATTTTATGCACAATGGTCTGGAATGATTGCAGTCGGGAGTAGTTGTTGGAAGCTCAGTGCATGTCTTTGAGGAATGTCGACACACAATGTTAAGGACGATGCACTGCCATGTCAGATGCTTCGTTATTCTGCAACGTAAGTCGTGATTCGGTAGCACATGTTCCCATTCCACAAGGGGTTTTGTCACAACGAGCATGTGGAAGTCAATGATGGTCAGCGACAGACACGAGTGGTGGTCGATGATGGTTATAAACGACAAAAGTGGGTGGCATTCGTTGGACCTTTGATTTGACACGCTGGACTTTAGTTATTTCTCCTCTAAGCTTCGGTCTTCCTCTAGTTCAAGGCCTATGCCCTTCTTTTTAAGGGATTAAGTTTGTTGAGCTTAGAGTTATTGGTGTTTTTTAATTAAAGTTTGAATATTAATTGCTTAACAAATAGCCTCTAGAATCGTGACATGACTTCAGATTTATGTCGAATGATGCAAATTTGTTGGTGGCAAATCAGCTTCCCCCTATTTTAGGTCAAGGTTGATTTTGTAGTCTGAAACTAGCAAAAAATTTGATTTTCTTTTTTTCACTCCTTTTATAAATATGTTTGTATGTATTACTGTATATGTATATATAAGGAAAGATTTGCAGCTCAGTTGGTGCAAGTCCTTTCTCTCTTTCTACGTTCATTCAGTTTGAATCTCTCTACTTTCATATATATCAAAATATTTTGGCGATGGCTGCATCCGACAGCGATGACAGGTGCGTGCAGTGAGCCAAGAGTTTGATCCGAAAAGTAATAATCGGGTTGGATGCACTGGTTGACGGGCATTAGGTGGGTGGCGAAGTTGGCAATGGTTGGGTCTAGCCCAGAAAGCAATCTTGACGAAGCTGGCCAAGTGCAAACCTAGTGGGCTAGAGTAGTTTGTGTTCGCTTGTGTGTTGGAGCGGGACACGAGTTAGTGTATTACGTAGGAGTTATCAGCAAGATGGCGGAATCCATGAAACCTTAAACCCTAAAACCCTCGCCTCTCTCTTGGCTCTATGCCAAAGTGGCATGATGCCCTAGTGTCTATTGCGCTCCGTAAGCTTTGTGTCGCTTCCCCTTGTGAACGAAAACCCGTGTTGCAGAAATGCAAACCGTTGACAATGTCTAGCCTTGTTATATTCCTTCGTAGCCCCCCTACGGTGTCTACTCCCTCTTGCAAAGGTATGTGTTGATGACATTTTCGTATACTTTGACATTTATTTTGGGTACTTGTATACCTCTTGCCCTCACTCACTCTTTTGCTCATTTCGTGCATGTTCTGCGAGATACGTAGATACGTGGTTCGGACGCCGACAATTTGGGCAAACAAAGAGCACGTTTTGTCGCTCTCTCTTATCACTAGGAGAGTTTCATCCTACATGAATAAACAAGAGATCAAGCATTACATTGGTGAGATTCTCTATAATCCCTTGTGTTTTCTTTTTTAGCTAGCTATAGGAGTAGATTTTACTAGGTGTTGTGGGTTTGGTCGTCCACACGAGCCAAGTTGCCCGACTGACAATAGGTGTCCTAGCCATATGTCTTCTGATTGGCCAATTTTGTGGTGTCGTCATGGGTTTGGTTGCCCACGTTAGGCAACTTGGCCAGCTAACACTAGACGTCACAACCACATACATATTGATTGGTCGTTTCTTTTCTAGAGTATTCCCTTGATTAGGAATCACATGCATGGCCAAATCCTTGCGAAGCTGAGTGACTTCCCGTTGCAAGCTTTAGATCTAAATCTCAGTGGGTTGGAATCCCAAATTTCCATGGTTTTGGCACTTCCAACCTTCCTTGGAGGGGTTGGACTAGTTGGATCTTGAGGAATAGGAAAAGCTTTGTAGCTTGTTCCTTCAACAATATCGTGGGAAATTCATAAGATTGAAAAAAATTTGTAGTTAGTTTGCCTTACAAACGATAATGTACTTCTTCTACAAAAAATGGGAGAATGAAGGTCTCCACATTTCCTCGCCAAAGTCAGAGGGGGCTATGTTGTGAATCTAAGAGCTAAAACTTAGGTGCCTATGTGAGAGCATTAGTCGAGTAGGCTCGCTATTGTCTTGCATCTCACGTGTTGCATTTTACACACTGCACTCAGCCTCGATTGACTGCCCCAAATCTATCGGCATTACACTTTGCCTCGACCGTCGCCCTGACCCAGTCATCATTGCACTTTGCCTCAACAGACAACCCCGGCTTGGTCGGCATTACACTTCGTCATGATCGGTCGCCCCGACTTGATTGACATTGCAGTTTGCCCCGACTGGTCACCCCAGGCTGGACAACATTAAACTTCGTCTTGACCGGCCACCCCAACCCAGTCAGCACTACACTTAGGTCCTACTGGCGCCTCAGGCCGGTCAACCAATCACTTTGGTATGACCGGCCGCCCCGGCCCAGTCAACCAATCACTTGGACCAGTCAGTCACCTTAGCCCGACCGAGCCTGTCATTGCCCCGGGTTGACTACTCTGGTCGACCCAACGGGTCAAACAATCAACTTCATTCGCATAGTGTGTCTTGCATGTGCAATAGTGTTGATTGTATGACCTTTCATTAGCACATCCACCACTTGCACCCTTGTCATGCATCCTCGAACATATGCCCCCATATGTTCGCAACAAGTACATGTGCCTCCCAAAGGCACATTTCTCTACATTTGCTTTGTTCCATCTTCTTGTCACCTAGAACGATGTCACAAGTGGTTCACACTTACACTTAAGCACTTCTGCATGTTTGTTTTGCATTGCATGTTCATGATTCACATTCTTGAGTTTCTCTCGCACTTGGATTTGGTTTTTCACCCACTTATCTCTCACATTAATACATCATGCAAACGGGTGGCTCATCACCGAGTTGATTCATCATGTAATTATGTCCAACAGGAGTTACACCCCTAAACTTCCTACAACACTGCTCAGGACCATCGTTGGTACATTTCAGGGCACTGCCTCCACAATATACCCAATCTTTTTTATCGTTGCCTCCAAAGCACGTCCACCTGTATGGGTCACTGCCTCCATCATACAACCATTTCTTTGGGTTGTTGTCTCCACCGTACGCTAACCCTCTCGGGTCACTGCCACCACAACACACCCATCTCTTTGGGTCGCTACCTCCACGGCATGCCCACCCTTTTGGGTCACCGCCTCCATGACACACTCATTCTTTGGGTCACCGCCTCCATGACACGCCCACCCTTTCAGGTCACTATCTCCACGGCACACCCACACTTTGAGTCACTGCTTCCACAACACACTCACCCTTTTTGGTCACTACCTTCATCACACACCTATTCTTTGGGTCACTGCCTCCACGACACGCCCACCTCTTTTGGGTCACTGCCTTTATGACACAGATATTCTTCAAGTCGTTACCTTCATGACAAACTCACCTTTTTGGTTAATTAACTCCACAACACCCCCATTTCTTCGGTTCACTACCACCACAGCATGGTCACCCTTTCGGGACACTACCCTACAACACATCCATTCTTTTGGGCCACCCTCTACAACACGCCCACCCTTTTTGGGTCACCGCCTCCATGACACATGCACTCTTTGGGTTGTCACCTCCACAACACGCCCACCCTTTCGGTTCACCGCCTCCACGATACACTCATCCTTTGAGCTGCTCTTTTTGTGGCATGCCCTCTCTTTTGGTCACTGTCTCCACAACATACCCATTCTCTAGGTCGTTGCCTCCACAACAAGCTCACCCTTTTGGGTCACTGCCTCGACGACATAGCGTTGCTACCTTCACGACACGCCCATTCTTTTGGGACACAACCTCTCTGACACACTCATTCTTCAGGTCATTGGCTCAATGACATGTCCACCCTTTCAGGTCACTACCTCTATGACATACTCATTCTTCAGGTCATTGTATCCACGATACGCCTATCTTTTCAGGTCACTACCGCAGCAGTACACCCATTCTTTAAGTCGTTGCCTCCATAGGATGCTCACCTCCTTTGGGTCACTCGCTCCATGACACACCCATTCCTTTGAGTCACTGCCTCCACTCTTTTATATTTTTGTTTGCATTTGCATCCATACGAGTGCATGGAGAGCAAGTCGGGCTTGATAGGCGTGTGACCCTGTGCTTGTCGCAATGCCCTAACGAGCATTGCTTGTTGGGTCGATCTAGACGAGCAATGTGAGTTATCGCATTTAGATTAACACGAGTATGATTGTGTTAAGGATCCGAGGGATCTAACTTGTGTCATCCTACATGTTAAAGTCTGCATTTAATGGCTCTTATTTTAAAACTAAATAAATATATTTTTTCCATTTATTTTTCACTTGAGATGATCTAGTTTTCTCAATTAACCACAACACTTTGGGGCACAGGTTAGTTGCCACTTCAATTGGGTTGTTTCAGTATTGATGGTCACCTAGTTGTTTTGATGGGTTCTTTTATTTAAGGGGATCAGTTAAACTCGCAATCGGGTTTCAATAGAAGCATAACATATGACTCAGATCACATGAAATGATCCAGTCTTCTCCTCAACCATTTTGAAGTAGGGTCAAGTAGAGGCCCTTAGTATAGGTATTACATATTGATCTGCTATGTAGAACCCCTTAATCATACCAACCTGTCCAGTAAGTCTGGTAAGCCTGAGTCATTTTATGTTTAGTCAGTTTTGGTTGGCTAGCCACACCCTCGGTCATACCTTGTCCAAAAAATCTGGCTTGGCTGAGACCTTTCATGGTCATTCAGTTTTGACTTAGCTAGCTACCCCTTGGTCATACCCTATCTATTATATTTGGTTTGACTGAGTTCCTAGAGAAGACGCGAGTTCTAGTGGCTTCTTTCCAGATCAGTTTATTCTGACTAGCCCTCGGATAGGATGTGATCCCTCGTGCATTCCTTCCTGACCTAGCCACCATGTTTACCTCTTGGGTCGAATATGAATCTTAGTGCATCCTTCTTGAATGTAATCAGGCTTTATATATTTTGATTGGTTTTCAGGATGGAATGTGAATCCTAGCGTTTTCCTTCCTGGTGTAGCCATCACCCCAGTCATATCATGTTAAGTAAACCTAGCTTGGCTGTGTCCTTTATTTATTTTCTCCTTGGGAAGATGTTCCGAACACTAAGAAAGATTTTAGGATGTTTCCAACAAGTGCATTGTGCTTCAGCGATGCAACACACTTGTTGTGGATCCTTTGTTATCATCATTTTTGGATGTCATATATGTTGATATTTGCTTGAGTGCTACAAGCCTGTTTACAACTTCTTGTAGCCTAGGACATTCATCTAAACCATCAGGTATGCACCTCGAGCACAGAGCTAGGCTGATCTCAACTTAGCCCTACCTAGAAGAAATCACCATGGGGCGACATTAATTCTGACACGGGACATGTTTAATGTCTTCTTGGTGTTTAAATGTCATATCCTATCTATTTGAAGCCTCCAGTGGCCAAGGGGATTCATCAAGCTCTCTTATGCACATTTTGGAAAAAGTCAGATTTTAGACCTATCTCTCGGCACAGGGGTCCTAGACCCCCATCGACGCCATAATCCTCTAAATTGAAGCCTTCAAAGCATTTATTTTGATTTATGATGTCATATTTTAGCAACAAGTAAATTCTTGTAGCATTCAGATCAATCAAAACACTTTAACGAACGCCCAAGGTGAAAAAAGGAATAAATCTCCATAAATAAAAAAAACCTTCAAAATCTGAGATTCTCGCACTAAGTGTGCGCGTGAGTGATGCTAGTGCGCATGTGCATGCACACATGGGTTGTTAGCACGTAGGCACGCATATGTGAGTACATGCATGTCGTTGGTACATAAGCACATGTACTCACGCGCTACTGAACCACCGTAGTTGCCGCTCGATCATCGCTATCTGGCTACCACTGCCGCCATACTACCAGAGCTCAACCGCCATCGTGGTTGCCGCTTGACCACAACTATTTGTCCCCCGCCATCACCATCACCATCACCGAACCACTGTAGTTTGGGCCTCACCATCGCAGTTGTCACAACACTTTCGTAATGCCTCCGTCAATGTTAGACCATCATCGTTTGATCATCATCGCCGCCCAATCATTCGCCCGTTTGCATGCAAGTGCCTTGCTGGCTCGTCTTGGTGCATGTCGTTACTACCACTAACAAGGATAGCTTGTACAACCCATTTGTTGCACCTTGAGATCTTGAGGCCATTTTATGACATTTTCAACTCAAATTTGATATCTTCATGAGTAACGACTCCTACAAGAAAGTATTTGCTAACACCAGAGAAGCAATTACATCTTACATTTCCTTGAAAATTACTATTTTACATCACACAATTCTTCAAAAGCTTTGGGTACATTTTCAATATCTTTGACGGTGATCTCTAAAAATAAGAGGCTATTGATATGTTCCTAAAAAATCATATTTATCCGCACAAATTTCGATACACATTTTGAGCAAAAGCTTAAAAAATTAGATTTGAAAACACCTGCGCTCTGATTTATGATCAAGTGAAGGGTCTCGGGAAGAGGAACCAAATGTCATAAAAAATGATCCTTTCTAAGTAAGCAGGCCAGATCATACAAATAAAGCATAGATGGAAGTTTTGAAATATACTTTGGGATATCAAATAATCTCAAAATTTAGCAAGTTTATATTCAAATTGAGTGCCTCAATGAGCCAAATACAATGAGCAAAATATCACTTTAATATAATATCATTAAAGCACTTGAATACTCATAAAATACCATCTCATCAAAGGAATCCTCTATGCCGTCTGATGGAGTGGTTTAGATTTATGAAATATTAATAGAGCCTGCTACTCATAAATTTTATAAATAGACTCATACTCTCTTCATGAAGAGGACAACTGGATCTGGACGAGAAAACTGAAGGAGCTCCAAGCTCTTGAATGTTCTTAAGCTCTACCCCCACCAGATCACCACAAACTAGTCGATTAGCCAAAGCCACCAATTAACCACCATCATTGTTGCTCAGTCATCGATGTTGAGTCGTTGATCACCACAGACTGATCACTGCCCTGTCAGACCACAATCGTTGTTGCCCAACCATCGTTATCGAGCCGTCGTTGGCGGCCTACCATCGTTGAGCCGTTGCTGCCTTATGACCATCATTTCCTAGCCATCAAACCACTGCCTCACTAAACCACAGCGGCCCAGCAGCCGTTTGACTACCACCACACGACCATCATCGGACAACCGTCGCTGCCACCAAACCAACGTCGTTGACCTCCGCAGCCGCTAGACCACTGCTGACAGTCCTCCATCACTATTGACATTAGACCACTGTTGTCATCGTCAGACTACCAACACAACCACCATTGAACCTCTGCTCTCCAACCATCGCAGTCGCCACCGCTTCTGCAAATGCTAAGATTAGACATTATGACACTCGACCTCTATCATCGACCTTTCTATATAACAACAAAATCACCATCATTTCCTCAACATTTTCTGTCACTTCCTTAGCAAATGCCACACCCCACTCATGTATATTATCTTAGGCTATACAAGGACCGATAAACTTTTGTGACCTGCATTGACATAATAGAATTATTTCAACTGGGTCATGCCCCATAATTTTTATTTGTTTAGGTTTTCCGCATTAAAAACTTCTATCATTTTTTCTGTCCATTTCTTTTTACCTGTGCATGCAGTAGATCTTCATACAATATTAAGATACTGATATATCACTATACTACCTGGATTTAAGAGCACACAATCATGAATAACATCATAATGTAATTGCTATATAAATAAACAAAACCACATCAATATTTATACAATCTTTATCTCACAAATATTAGAAAAAAATTGATAAAACTCGAACATAATCATGTGAGATTTTTTACTTTATTCACATCAAATGTGCCATACATTTAAGAACAGAATCCTCATACTTAAAACAAAAAATTAAATATACCTGAAATCAAAGCTCATTATATTTTCTATATTTTAGAGTAACATATCATCAATGTATCTATTTATATATCTAACATTTAATTTTTTTTATTCATTTGCTAAATCTCATTAATCTCTAAATGATATAAAAAATTATCAACCATGATAATTTATTTAAAATAAAATATTTTTTCATGTATATATATCTTTATATCATTTAGAAATGAATAGTTATATAAACACAAGTAAATATATAAGATCTGGTTATTACTTTGTTAAGGCACACAAATTCAGTGGCATGTAGAAAAATCACTCCTAACTATGATGCAAATAATCAGTTCCTACAAAGATTAAATATATATCAATGCATTTAAATATATCACATGCTAAAGAACAATCAGACTATTTCTTTTTCAGGCAGAATGAGCACTTTAACACTTTAACATTCTTCATTTATTTCCAACAACCATACAACACATTCAAACACAGTATATTTAACACAACATATTTCATTTCTATAACATTCCTCTACATCTCTGTAATGCTAATTTAGAAGACGGCCGCCAATGCCAACAAATAAGTTAATTTAGATTCAACTAAAAAAATATAGCAAATTGCTCTTATGAAAAGGTTAGCAGTAATGCACACTTTAGCCTCCAGCAAATGCAGTAGTGGCAAAAGAGTATTAATTCTTTATATACATTCAGCTCTGCAGGCTGCAGCACCCCTTCCCCAAACCAAAAAAAGTAAGAAAATTAAAGACAATGTTGCTACTCTGCTCCCTCTTCTTCATTTTGTTCACAAGTCAGCTAAATCTACATAGTAACATTTTAACTTTGGCATTTTTCTCCCACTTTTGGAAGACATATACAATTGTTTATATACACTTAAATATTTGAATAAACCAAAAGACAAGCCTGCCACTACTCCTTTCCCCATCTTCAACCGTTCATTGACGTGAAAGTCACTTCTGTGCCTACGGATGATTGCATTTCGACACAAATCAACACGAGCTATGAACATAAAGGACTCAATCAGATTTTTAATGCCCTCTTGACCCACCATCCTTTCTGTTTTTTATCCCCTTCAGCCGACCCAAACTTGCGGAGCGATGCCTTAATTTCCCTTAGTCGGGCCTTGAAATCCTTCTTCCAAGCATTAAACCTAACCTTAAGCTTTCGGAACTCTTCTTCCGAGTCAAGTTGGTGAATGAGTCGACCTTCATCCTCGAACTTCTGTATTCTATGCTCCAACTCCCTAAAAAGAGGCCCAACTCTGCCATTTTTCACCTCATAATCTACTACAGGAGAAGCCGTTGACGCGGGAAATCGTCTCAGTTGAGTGTTGTCTGATGTTTGGTGCATCCTGGTCGAAACACCATTCTCGGAGTCATAATTCTGATGATTATGATTAACTGGTGATGAGTCTGGCCTGCCACAAGCTTGATCTGTCTTTGATGCTGCTAAACTCAACTGCATGAAAATTGTCAAAGCCATCAGCTATGAATCAACATAACCATCATCATCTCCCACAACAGATTATGAAGAACAAAGATTTCAACTGGATAAAAAATTATTATGATATGAATTAGTATTTAATATATAAAAATTTCATTTGCGAGTCTTGTTAGAATGTACTCTACTCATTATATATCACTTGTGTAACACAGGCAGTTACGTATGCCATTTTAATTGGTCAAATTTTTTGTGTGCTTGCCAGGGATCCAAGCAAAATTTTGCATGAGTTAACATTTTATCTTATTATTAATTCAATTATTTGTTTGTGATTTTCCTGTATTTCAATGTATTATATTATATTATTATTATCATGTAGTTATTCTATTTGTAGTAATTGTTATTATCTTGTTATGGTGTTATTTGTAATTAACTACTTTGTGCAAGTTGTGTTATTACATTTAGCTATTATTTGAATGCCACACTATTGAACCATGTTGGAGGATGCACCAATTGAGCAAACAACGGTTAGTATATCGGTTCACATTGCCATGTTTTACTTGAGAAAGAGATAAAACCCAATCCGAAGCAAGTTTTTCCTATTTGCATGCCATGACTCATAAAAACGGGCATTTACATACATTGCATGCAATTCTTATGTATTTACATATTTTGCACCTAAATTTTTATATTTACACACATCGCACTCAAATCATTAATATCATATAAAAAATAACACTAATATCACTTTATAAAAGTGAAATAGACATATTCATGCATAGGTTTAAAGAAGTTTAGGTGCGAGATATGTAAATGCAAAAAAAATTATGTGGTATATAAGTTCATTTCCCCCACGAAAAAAAAAAAAACACGTTTCTCTGCACTGTGTTTCAATCCATATTCTAATATAAATTTTATAACCTTTCCTGCAGTTACAAGGCCTTCATTAATAGTGAAAATAAAAAAAGTAATCAAAACTTACTTGCAAAGAGGTTTCCCTCGTTCTCATCTTTATATCATTTTCGAACCATCTGATATCAGATAGTCGAAGCTTTTCTTGCAGAGCGGCACACTCGTCCTCTTTTTGGCTCAGCATTGCCTCTGCCTGCAGAGCTCGGCTCTGAAGCTCTAGTAAAGCTAAAGCTTGCACCTCAGGATGCTTCTCAGACGAAGCCTGAAAAAAAAAACACACTTACCATGTAAACATTTGTTTTTGTAAATATTTGTTTTGGTGGGTGTGAATTTGTCGAATATCTTATCAAAATAATCAATTGTGCAGTGCATGACTTCTAGGATATGAAGAAGAATGCACCTATGCACCATGTAAACATTTGTTTTTGTAAATATTTGTTTTGGTGGGTGTGAATTTGTCGAATATCTTACAAAATAATCAATTGTGCAGTGCATGACTTCTAGGATATGAAGAAGAATGCACCTATGCAAGTATCAACATAAATTTAAAGGGGCGTTTACATACATACCACACCATTCCTATGTATTTACATATCTAACACCTAAACTTTACTTTTTTACATTTACAACAAGGTGCTTGGATATGTAAATACATAAGAATGGAGTAGCATGTACGTAAACCAAACCAGCCAAATTTAAAACGACAGAACCATTTCCTAACTTTGAAAAGAGGAAATTACCTTCCTTTCTTGAAGGACTCTGTGCGTCTCCCCACTGATTTTTTCGTGGTAAAGCTTTTCCCTTTCATTGCTTCTGAGATTACAAAATTTCTTTCTTGCCAAATAACCACGGATGACTGAAGAAAAAAATGATAGATCAAGAAATACTCGGAGGGCAATACAGAAAAATGCCAATAGATTACAAAACTTCACCAAGTTAAAGATGATTTCTATCAATATAACCATGCATTCAGTTTGAAATAAAGTTTCAAAATAGGCAATCAGGTCCGGTTCTTGTGCATCTTAAGGTGCCTATCATGGAAGTTAGGGATCTAGGATTTGACCTGATGGAGGCGAGGCGTTGAACCATGGTTGAAGAAGAATAGGGAGGAGAGGAAGAGAGCTAGAGAGACAAATGAGTAAAAAATTTTTGAAAAATCTTCACAAAAAATTCATTCACCTCCTCTATCTCCATTCATATTGGAAACCTGAAGTTTGTTTAAATTTTTTATTTCTTGAAATTCATTAATAAATTTTATTTTGAGTTAATTTTATGGTTATTTTTATGAATGACCTAGAATAATCTCATAAACATTTTGTTAAATTTCAAGACGTTTTAATTAAATTTTAATGCACTTCAACCAGCATGCCATCAGAAAATCACACATTTGTTTAGTCTAAATCACATTTTATGTGAAACCATACTAACAAATATTTATTCTTTGAAGTGAAAGCTCCCTAGGGCTTGCAATTGTTGATTTGGCATCATTTCAAATGCTGGAAGGGGCACCCCAATCATGAGATTATACAAGTATATTTATATCATATATACATTTCACTAAAGATTACTCTAACGAGCTTCTTGATTATAGACATATCATTATCAGACTATTGGCGGAAGCATATTACTTTAGACTTTGTTAAAATTATAATGGTCAATCTCATGACGGTGGACTCTCCAATATTGTTATGACAAATTTCTACTTTCTGAAGGTTACTATTGTAACAATGATGAAGGTTGAAGTTGATTAATAATTGATGGATGAAGCTTGATTATTTGAGCCCAATCAGATGCTCCTAAGATAAAAAATGTGGACAAAAATCACTCTAAATTATGCATGAAGAGTTCTTTCTCCTCCACCCTCCACCTATAAACTTGGGCATAATTTTTGGAGTTAATAGAAGTGTGTAATAGTTAGGATACATTTGCCTTACATGATTGAAGTGTGATCGCTGCTTGCTTAAGCTCCTGGAAATGTCGACGAGTTTGCCGGCCACGATACTGTTTCTGAACCCATATAATCCTTTCAATGGTTTTATTTCTAGCATTTTCCAACACATCAATCTGAAGTTCATCCAATAAATGAGAAACATTAATCAACAAGTCCAGGTGAAATTTCAAAAAGAAAGAAAATGATGAGCAACAAGTAGTTCAATACTGCATCATGGCAATAAATAAAAACGATTTATCTTTTCAGATACTGATATCCCATGCTGAAAAGGGGCAAAAAACTGTGGTGACTATTCTGTTTAAGTTCAACCATAGTCAAACTAGAAATTTATTTCTTTATATCACATTCTTCCAAGATGTTTGAAGCGCATCTACTCACCCCATGAACATTAAGTATTTGAGTATCTGCAGTCGATCATTATCATTTGCATCCATGAAAAAGTAATTATATAACATTTTCGTTCTCTCCTTACAAAATCCCAAATCTCTATTTCTACAAGTTGTTTGATTAGTGCTAGAAGTGTCATGCATTTGAAATGCAAGGTTTCTAACTTTTTGGGAGTTGGTTTGGAAGAAAGCAAATGCTGAATAATATTTTCTGGATTTCATTATATGCCCATTAGACCATTTTGAGTTTATTTCAAATTCAGACAAATCAAATAAACTCAGAGAAAGTCTCTGTGAATCCTTCAAACCTGCGAATCTTCGTAAACCTCATTGTTGACATTGTGTGTAACGATCACACCCACCGGGCCTAAACGGAAATCAAGAGGTAGTTTTAACCAACCAAAAAAAAAAAAATCATTAGTTTTTTTACAATGAGCAAAACAACCTAAAAAATTCATAATGCAACATATTAAATTCACACTCCATTCGATATCTCAAAGTATCCTAAATACTTACCACCCCTGGATATTTTTTACATCACTTCAACATGCTTATAGTTAAGTCCTAGAATGAAAAAAATAGTAAGTTCATATATCATAAACAATAGGTGACTACTCTATTGGGCTCATCAATCCTTAGCATGCTATCATAACACTTTCTTTAGAAGCAGATTATACTAGAAATTTCTCATGGCATTCATACATATAGTTGGCTTTCCAATGTGCATATGCTAAAATAGTGTCCATTTTTATTACTTAAATTGAGCCTTTATAAAACTTATTCGGATCTTACTTCCATAAATTGTTTTTTCAAAAATTTGTTTATTTTGCCTTATTTTTCTTAGCTTACATATTATGGATGCTACAACAGAACATTTTACTTGGCCCTCTGTGATGAAGCCTTCAAAGAATTGGATATCGCAACTCCTCTCGCCATATCATTGGATATAACTTCTCTGAATGTTTCAATGCTCAACCCAAGAAAACAAATCTTTGATTTTAGATGCACAACCTTCCAATTGATGCTCATAATATTTCTAGTTGGGTGGAAGACCTCCATCCCCCACCCTTATACACACACACACACACACACACTTTTTCTCTCTCATCAGTTCAGGTATGTTCATAAAACTTGAAGCAAGGATCGGATTCTCTTCTAGAGATAATGGCTGATGTTCTTGTCCTCTGCTTTGTTTTACTATGCTTCAAACTAGTTGATTAAAATGAGTACTTGACATCTTTTTATATGTTATTGTATTTTTTTCCATCATAATTTTTTTTTTTTGTAAATGCCCTTGATATATTCATAACATTATCTAATAAATATATTTATTAAGAATTTCGTTAACCCAATTACTGATAGGAAGTGACATACTTTATAGGACTAAAATAAAAGTGAATTTTTAACACTTAATTTCTTATTAACCCAATTCCTCTTCTAGCTCCACTGACATTGGAAAACCTTTTATTACCCTTTTCACCCTGTATTACTTGAATTACCAACAGTACAACCACAATGTAGATATCTTAAAGAACATTAACTTGCTGTTTACATACAGTTTTCCCTTCTGTTGTGTCCCCATGGCAAACAGTGCTCAGAGCCTAAATTTCATTTTTTTTTGTTTTTGCCAATACACTTCAAGAAAGGGGTACCAAATAGTTGACTGATGAAATATCATTATTTAAAAAAAAAACATACAATTTAAAACTAAATAATTGAGAAAGTATACAATACTATCTTAGGACTATCTTTGAAGCTGACTTTATTCAAAATAATTTTATTTTAACATGTATGATATATGAAAACTTTATACATCAGTTTTTTTTTTTCCACTAAATACAGCAAAATTTGCTGCTTAGTATAGGATTTGAATTGAACTTTCTGTTTAACAAGCAAAATTTTTCAGGTTATCCAATAGGAAGCGCATTTCATTAAATAAATAGTGGGGGTTTACATGCATAGCACACAATTCTTATGTATTTACGTATCTCACACCTATACTTTCATATTTACACACATAGCACTCAAATCTTTAATATCACATAAAAAATAGCACTATTACTACTTTACAAATGTTCATGCATAGATTTAAAGCACCAAAGTGTTTTATATTTGAATATGAAAGTTTAAGTATGAGACATGTAAATACATAAGAATTATGTGCTACTTTTGTAAATTTCCTTAATAAATGATAGGCATACCTGTCCTGCGCGGAAAAATAACTTGGTATAACCAACTTGGCACATTTCTGGTAGAATATTAAACTGATGTAGAATGGAGATGGAAACACTGAATGGATCCTCGGAATCCATATCGTTCAAAAGAAGGAAGCCATACCTAAAGGGAACATTGTTAGACCCCCAAAATTTTCATCCAAATAAGAATGCTAGATTAAAAGATGATTTTGCACAAAACCGAAATTGGAAAGTTACCTCTCTGCAAATTGCTGATGTGTAATTCGAGTTGGAAAGCCTGATTTGGATATCCTGACAACTTCTAAAACTCCACAGCATCTAAGCTGTTGTAAGACAATATCATTTTCAAAAATGCCAGGAAGTTTCTTACTATTTGGTTTAATGCATCTAATGAAGTGGGGAGTTGTATTTTCCAAACGTTGCATCAGTCTGAACATTTGACCCTACAGGCATATCCAAAATTAATGGTAAATGACAATAGTTTCCCAGAACTCAAAATTAAATAAAAAAAAGGAATTAAATCCAAATAATTCTACTTTAAAAACTTTGAAATGTAATGGCTATCATCCAATAAATCAAGGCGTCAATCGACATTTTGTGAAAGCGTAAAGTGCCAAAATAGTCTCTTCACGGTTTGCATGGGACTATTTTAGTCCCAAAATCTATAAAAGTGCCAGATTAGTCCCCAAATTCTTTAAATTGGGGCTGAAATAATCCAATGTGGAGACTATTTCAGCCCGCATTAAAAGATTATGGGGAATAAATTGATAGTTTATGGACTCTGAGACTCAAATGACCAATTACAAAGAGCCAGGGGACTATTTCACATTTCTCTTTTGTGAACCGTATACTGCCCCGCTATGTTGTTTTTACCGGGTTAATTCACCAGTGATGGTTTGTACATCATATTGCAGTAAGACAAGAAACCAAGATAAACTCAAAAAATGTTTTAAGCAGAGATAATGAACCAATAATAAAACAGATTGCCAGAGAAAAAAAGTTAAGTCATCATATGGTAAGCATTGTGACCAATTATTCAAAAAAGAAGGTTGCGGTATGTGCTTCAGGAAGCCAATTAAATTCTTAAAAGACCATCCGAAAAGTATTTTTTCCTTTTTTTTCTTCTTTAATATTCATATTTGTTCTGGATGGTAGAGCCAGGAGAAAAAATGATTGCAAATGAAATTAGTAATCACACAGTAGCAAATTCATACTATGCACGCAGGACTTTCCAAAAGGCACGTCGTTCGCGAACGGCTCTTGTTTGGCTCGCTACATAGTTCGTGTTTGATTTGCTCGTTAAGCAAACAAGTAGAACACGAACACATTTTTTGAGCTGGATTTATAACGAGACGAACAAGAACAAGCTTTGTTCGATCTTGTTTGGCTCGTTTTGACTCAAATTATTTAAAAAATAAATAAATAATATGTAAAAACTGAAATAATAATATCTTTTATGTGATATAAAAAATTCACTTAGTATAAATATAAAAAAATAAAACTTAGGAGTTAGATATGGGAATACATAAGAATTTTGTGGTATATATCTAAATTCCCTTGGAGTTTTCCAAATCCCGCTCCGTCCCTTTTCTGCATTTAGGTGTTAGATATAATAAATACATAAAAATTGGGTGATATGTATGTAAATGCTCCTAGGTGTTAGCAATGTAAATACAAAAAAATTGGGTGGTATGTATGTAAATGCTCCTACCCTAAATTCATGCCCCGCCCATGCATTTAGCATTTAAGTGTTAGATATTTAAATACATAAGAATTAGCTGGTATTCATGTAAATGACCCTAGAAAATACTTCCATCCCTTGACTTTCACTTTCACGGTTCAAGCCAATAGTCCCATGGGGGGAATTTAGCTATTAGAAGTTTAGAATGGCTCTTTAAAATGCAACAACAACAACAACAACAAAGCCTTAATCCCACTACGTGGGGTCGGCTACATGAATCCTTTTCTCCATTGCGTCCTATATAGTGTCATATTTTCATTTAATTCTAATAAATTAAGATTATTTTTTATACAATAAGCCCAAGTCTTCCTAGGTCTACCTTTACCTTTCTTAACATAAGTCGAATCTAAAACATCTACTCTCCTAATGAAATCATCAGATGGTCGAAGCTTAATGTGATCAAACCATCTAAGACGACTTTCTCTAATTTTGTCCGTCACATGAGCTACACCAACCCTATCACGGATATATTCATTTCGTATTTTGTCTCTAAGTGTAAATCCACTCATCCACCTAATCATTCTCATCTCGACAACACTTAACTTAGTACTATGCTTCTCTTTTAAAGGCCAACATTCAACGCCATAGAGCATTGCAGGTCTCACCGACGTCTTATAAAATTTTCCATTCAACTTAAGCGGTACTTTTCTATCACACAGAAGGCCCGAAGCATTTCTCCACTTCAACCAACCAACTTGAATTCTACTATTAACATCCCCATCTACATCACCATCGCTTTGAACAACAGACCTGAGATATCAAAATCGTTCAAACCTTTTAATAATTTGATCACCCAAAGTCACACTTCTGTCACTAGAGCTACTACTACTAAAATTACATTCCATGTATTCATTTTTAGTTCTACTCAAATGAAGGCCTTTAGACTCCAATGTAGACCTCCATAATTCAAGTTTTTCTTGGGTTTTTTCTCGTCGTATCCACGAGAAGGATATCATCAACAATGGCTCCTTAAAATGCAAAAGGAAAAAAAAAAATCACCCATTCCAAAAGGTGCAGAAGCTTGTGGATTAAATTTTTTTTTTTCTATATTACTAACATACTTGTAAGAAATTATTAATTTTATAAGTTTATTGATAATAATTTAATTTATTAT
>NEWO01000004.1:940111-953059 GCA_003013225.1 Phalaenopsis aphrodite
GCACGAAGAACTCTCAGTCAACCGACAAATAGTACTAGTTGCAAGCCTCCAAAGCCTTGAAGGTTCAAAGGCCATAAGCCCAAAGGTTGCAAGCCTTTAGAGCTATAAGTCTCCCGAACACAGTCGTAAATTCAACACAAATTTACCTTGCTTGGAAAATTTTGGCTCCAAAAAAATTGTTTAAATGATAATTTTCCATGAGATCCAAGCATAAGACATAAATTATTGTTAGCCTTTTTCCTCATTGCATAAAATATGAGGTTAGGAAGGATATGTTAATATTTTTTTTCTCTTAGGCAGTGTTTGGTAGCATACAATTTATAGGATTTAACCATATATTTAACTTAAATCAAGCCAAACAAAATAAATAAATAAATCCAATGCTTCGTTAAATCAAAATTTCTCGCATTCCATCTCTATTCCTCAGTCCTTACGTTTCATTTACTTTACAAAAATCTGGATTTATTAAATTTAATTACAAGGAAAATTTATAAATTTGCTCGCGAGTTCGCTCTACGTTGCAGGGGGTTTGAAAAATCAAAATTCACTAGAATTGATAAATCCTATTTAACGTAAAACCAAGTTGCAGCCAAACAGTGCTTTAGTACTCTTTCAGCCTAAATTAGGGGTAGTTTAGTAATTACAATCCTACAAGTTATAAGTTTTCCTACAAATTATTATGTTAAAATGGGAGTTATTTTGGTAAGTTTGTGATATTGGAGTTAAATCAAAATAAAATAAGAAAAACAAATATTATTACTGAAAGCCAATAGGAAATTACAACTAACACACTTGCAAGAAAAATAATAACATATTGAACAATCCAACTCAAATTAAGGTAGATCTCGGGGTGTTGGTGGTGATCGATGAAGAATTGGAAGGTGATAACGTGGTGAATGAGCTGGTTGGCCAATAGAAAACAACAAGCTAGTGGTTCCCTGGGTTTTGGACAACAAGCATGCAACAGATAACAATCTGGAACAACTGTGGTGTGACCCCTACAAAAAGCCGCACGACAGGTAGGAACAAGTCACACCTTTTCTTCTCCCTCTGTCGAACATCCTGGGCACAAAAATCTCTTCAACGGAGACCTAGAAGCTTGTCGTTGAATCCTTGCGAGCCACCAGAGTCCTCTTCCTTTCGCTCGAGTAAGGCACATAAAGCCGCAACTAGAGCTCAGGAAACTTGTGATTTTGTCTCCCTTCCCTACTACACTCGTGATAGCCTCAAAATAGTCGAGATGCACTCGACAGCTTGAAGAACACTTGTTTGAGCCTCTCGGATGTGGAAGAATGCCGCACATGCTCTTCCTCCTTCCTCTTAGGATCGGTTAAAGTAACCTCCTCCTTCCACTTCTTTTTCTTCTTCCTTACGTTCTTCTTCTTCTTCTTTTGTTTCTCGCTTTCTCTTTCTTGTACTTTCTCTGGCTTTTTCTCACTCTCTCTTGTGTGGCTTTCTTGGTTGTTTCTTTCGAATGAGGGGA
The DNA here is from genome assembly GCA_003013225.1 of Phalaenopsis aphrodite. Taxonomy (NCBI): domain Eukaryota; kingdom Viridiplantae; phylum Streptophyta; class Magnoliopsida; order Asparagales; family Orchidaceae; genus Phalaenopsis; species Phalaenopsis aphrodite. Next base: position 941,595 of record NEWO01000004.1, read on the forward strand.
TGGGAGAATTAATCTCTAGTTTTCCCATGAGCGATGGGTAAACACTTAAGCGACATTGTCATGGACACATCTGTTAGTCTCCTTGACAAAATGAGCAATTGTGAGTTTTAGACCAATGCCACATTGATATTTTATTGTTTTCATCTTGTGGCTATTTGGCGATGCAAGTTTTTCCTATAGCTTTTAGCATTTTAAACGCATCATTGCATTCCAGTTTATGAAGACATTCAAGCTATTTGGCGATGTTGAACAGTTTCAATCAAAATCAAGACATTCAAGCTCAAGCTATGCGACATCGCATTTTAAGTTCATCATCTCTATCGTATTCAATCCAACTGATTGCGAGAAATCATTTTTCAATGATTTCAATGCTTCAGACATATTGGCACAATTTATCGTGTGAGCATTGTTTGAGTGCCTTCTAACATGTTTAAATTTTTTCAAATTAGACTTCTACATTTTTTTTTTTTTTTTTTTTTTTTTGCAATCATCTTCATCATTTTCAATTGAATCAACAATGAGAGACCTACCAAAATGACATGCTAATCCCCCGCTGTGACTCATGTATGATGGACTCTCTCAATGAATATGTGGGAACACGGAACCTATTCTAGTGGAATAGATAACCCTCAAATCTATTGTACAGTCCTATAGATCTCTTCTGACACCGATCCCAAAATTCCATGAAATCCTTATCTGCCTTGTACAATTCCTTCACCACCTCGGATCCCATAACTTTAGGCTACATGAAGGTGATTAGTAAGCAGTGACAACTGAAAGCATCTACTATTCAATTCTAACTCCCTGCCTTGTGCTTGAGCACAAACTGAAATGAAGCCAAGAAAACTTTAGAAGCATATCTGCCCTTTAGCTTGTTCTAGCTGTTCAAAAACCTCAATGCCTCGTGATCTGTAACTAAAGTAAACTCACTAGTAAATAGGTAGTGACTCCAATAAGTAAAAGCTCTCACAATAGCATAGAACTTTTTCTCGTATGTGAAATATTTCTCAATGGATTCATTCAACTTCTCGCTAAATAAGGTTATGGGGTGCCCTCTCTGGCTCGCTCCAATCCTCAGATTAGAAGCATCACATTCCACCTCGAACAACTGATTGAAATCTAATAAAGCTAACATTGAGGAGGCCTGAGTCACCTTCTCCTTCTGGATGTCAAATTTGGACTAAAGGTCTGTTTGGACCAGTTGTAGCTTATTGAATAATTTGCTGATAAGCTAGGTGCGGTTTCTATTACAAATTTTTATTTTTTTGGGAAAAGCCAGACCGCTGCCAATAAGTTGTCACCGCACCTAGATAGGTGCGGTTTGAAAATGTTATTTTCAACGTTTTGAAAACGCATAAGCTGCCAAAACGCAGTTTACCCAAATAGGTCAGGTGCGTTTTTAAAATGCAATCGCACCAAATAAGCTGCCCAAATGGGCCCTAAGTTGCCTTTGACCAATAAAAATTCTCTCATTTCAAGAGCTTTGTTAGGGGAGTTGTAATGATGTTGAAACTCCTGATAAATCTCCTATAAGAGAATGGTAGCCCCAAAAACTACCTCAGCTCGATAAAGGACTTGGGGATGGGTGGGTGTCCAACCCACGATAGCCTCTATTTTCGTTGGATCCATATGAATGCATACATCAGATACAATATAACCCAAAATGTATACTTGTGTTGTCATTAATTAAAACATCTTCAAGTGAGCATATAGCTTCTCCAATCACAGAACTTTAAAGACCAACATCAAATGTTGCAAGTGCTGCTCCCTAGATTTACTGTAGATAAAGATGTCAACAAAGTATACAACTACGAACATTCTAATGTAAGCTCGAAACACCTGATTCATTAGCCTCATGAAAATACTAGATGAATTGGACAATCCAAAATGTATGGTTGTCCACTCGTGCAACCAATCTCTGGTCTTAAAGGCAGTCTTCCATTCATCCCCTAGCCTCATCTTGATATAGTGATATCACTGCACAGATCAATCTTGAAAAAAGATAAAAGCTCCATGCAATTGATCCAATAAATCATTCAGGCCAGGTCAATAAAATCTGTATTGGATGGTGATCTTATTGATAGCTCGACTGTCAATACACGTCCTTCAAGAACCATCCTTCTTAGGCACCATCAAAGCAAAAATATCACATGCACTGGTGCTCTCCCTCACTAACCCTCTAGAAACAAGATCCTACAACTAACATTGCAACTCCTCATACTCAACTGGTATCAATCTATAGGCAGGCTTATTAGGCAACAATGATCGAAAGATAAGGTCTATAACATACTGAATGTCTCTGAGAGGTGGCAAACCCTCAGGTAAGCTATCATTTATCACATTCTGAAAATTGGCTAAAAGTGGTTGTATCATCTCTGATGGCTAAGTCTCCTCCTTAGTTCCATTAAATAAGACTAAGGCCATTGCCACTAAGGCCTCCCGTGCAGATGGTAAGAAGGTAGCACGTGAGACCACCGTCCTTTTCATCTTGTGAGTGCCTGCTCCTCCAGAATCCCCAGTTTGCAAAAGAACTATTTGCTTTCCCTCCTTTGTGAATGGGTAGGTGTTCTTGAATCCATTATGTTGTGTCCTGCAATCAACTACCATGGTCTCTTCAATAAGATGTGATAGGCGTCCATATGCACCATGTCACACCACACCTGATCATGTAGCTGATCTTCAACAGAAAAGCCTATGAAGTTTTGCTGATCCACGTGTATCTAATTCCCCTTCAACCAGATCAAAGAATAAGGTTAAAAATGCTTATGAGTAGCTTCAGCTTCTTCATCATAAAAGTGAAAACCATGTTCTTGTTGACCTCATTTTGAGGTCATTACTCTTTTCCTTAGAATCTTAAGATCTAGCTCTAGGAGTTCCTATTGACTATCTCAAAAAACAAGTATTGGAATCCAACCACTTTAGAAATTCCAGTCACTTCCTATTTCTCTTGTGATGTCTTGCATTGAGAATCTCAAAACCATCGTCGTATGGTCGAGTGGTTAAGGACTATCATGTGGAGACTCAAGGAGAAGTTCCCAATAGAATCTCAAGCCTTAGGAAAACCTCTTCAAAACTTTATTATCACACACACACACAAAATGCACAAAATTCACTAAATTGCATAAGATTGGACTAAAATTGAGATTAAATGATGGGTGAAAATGCGAACTTCTCGCGACAACGTGTCCGGGATATCAATTTTAGCTAGAAAAGGCACACATATTGTTATAATTTTGCACACAAGAAAATTGCACGCAAATCGATGAATTCATCAAAACGACCTCCGACGATGAAACGAACCACGCCAACGTGTCCAGAGCGTCAGATTTACCTAAAAAGGACATCTGTTTATTATGTTGTGACGCACGAATAAAAAAATGTACAAATCAAATTTTTATTTTTTGAAATATTAAATACTTTTATATTTATATTATTACTTATAATATTAATTTTAATCCTAAATTTTATTTCACCTAAACCACGCTAACCTCCCTCCCCAATCAATCCAGCAGCTCGATCGAAGCCCTAGCTCCCGCGTCTCCTCTGCCATTCGTGAACAGGCTCGCCCTCCTCTTCCCCCACACGTGACATTTCTCTGTCATTCGTGCACGCGACTCCCCTCCTCGAGCTTCGCACGACCGAGCGGCTCGCCAGTTGGTGTCCGCCTTGTGTCTGACCCTTCTTTTTCTCGAGGTTGTATTTCCTCCGCCCTAAATGCATTTCTCCTCTCCCTTTACCTGATTCGACCACCAGTGAGGCTGGTAGGTGGCTGCTCCTCTTTCTTTTGCCTATAAAACCCCACCTTGGGGAGGTCTTTAGAGCTGGCCGAAAATTAAAAAAAGGGGGGGAGGTGCTGCTAAAATTTTAGCTTGGCGTAAATTTCCTGTTCAGTTGCTCGACATTCCTTCTGGGCTGCTCGGTACTCTTGCTTGTCGATTCCATAATCTTGCTTGATTGTGTGCTTGACTACCAAGAGTTGTTGAAAATTTTGAGAGGAAAAGGAGTTTGAGGTATTCATTGGTTGCTGTTTCTTGAAGCTTTTGGGAAGAGAGTTTCTGTAGTAGGTGTTTTCTTAAATTTGTTCTACAGTTTTACTTTGAGTCTACATTAAGAGGTATTTCTCTTCTTTCCTCTAATCTGCATCACTCGGAATTGCACCTGAAAATATTTGTTTTCTCTTCTAAAGCATGTGAAGATAAGGTTTAGACCTGTTTTAAGATCTAGTCATGGATACTTGCTAGAATCAGTAAAAATGAAGCATAATATGGATATTTCTCTTTTTCTGCTAAAAAATGCATGATAGATAGAATTTTGGAATATTACGGTTTTTGCCATGAGATGATAGTTGCCTATTTGAGATACATGCTAAATGAAATGTTGATTCAAGATTTGATTTTTAAGCTTTTTATTATTATCACCCATGTTCAAATATATGTTGGAATTCGCTTATGCCTATTCGTTCTCTGTCTCTGTTCAAAGTATATGCTGGATGTAAATTTTGGGTTTTAAAATTTTGTGGAATCTGATTCTTGGTGGCTCTGTTTTGGCCCATTTGGTAGGCTCGGTTTTTTTAGCTCTTTTAGGTTGGACTTATAGCTGAAAATGTTTCTCTGTTTTCCCCCATTTGATGGGTGCTGTTTTGGCTTAAATTATACTCTTTTCTTTAGCCTTTATGTTGGGCTTAATTTGGTTTGAAAGAAAAAATTGGTTTGGCTCAAAAATTTATCTATTATTGGCTCTCTTTTGCTGGGTAAAGTTGAGCTAAATTGTATTCTAATTTGCCCCTGTGCTGGGCTCAGTTTACCCCCTGTATTGGATCCGGTTTGCCCCTTTGGTCGGCTCGGTTTGGCTCTTTTTGGGATTGTGTTTTAGTTGAAATTCCTTTCTGTTTTAGCCCCTTTGGTGGGCTCGATTTAGCCCTTTGCTAGGCTTGATTTAGCTCTTTGCTGGGCTCAGTTTGGTCGGAAGCTTTTCATATAACGTTCCTCCTGAGATTTTTATTGGTAATCAAGTTTGTCATCCCAAAATTCATGATTTCAATATCTACTTCTATATGGGAATATTTGATATAAATGGATCAATTCACTATCATGTCTTGCTCAATAAAATGACTTTAACCTAGATAATTTATGTGAGTTTGTACGTTCACTCTTTTATGTAGATCAAAGGAGTACAATGGTAATATTTGTGGTGGCTTTCCCTTTGCTGTGAAGCCGGTTTAGTGGTTTTGGTCTGCTGCCTTTACCCGTGAGCATCCTAGCTAGTTTCCTTTTGTCATGTTTGGATGTTCTCTGCTGCCCCTGGTCGTGAGCCTTACTGTTGTGGTTTGTGCCGTGATTGGTTTGGACTTAGCTTTCTCCTTATTTCCCCTGGCTGTGAACTTTCTCTTGTGGCTCTTTTATGTTGAATATGGTTGGTTCAGGCTTGGTTTTCTCCTTGATGCCCCTACCCATGGGCTTTTGTCCTATTTCCTGTCCTAAATCGTGGGCTTATATTGGAGTTTGGTTATGCATTTCCTGGTTTCTACCTGTGGGCTTGTTGTGAGGTTCGGCTGTCCCTTTTCTTAGCCTTACCCGTGAGTTCCTATCTTCTTTCCTGCCTTAATCGTGATCCTGTTGAGGATTATTTAGGTTCATTTTGCCCTAGCCGCGAGCACTTCTATATTTTCTAAATTGGTGTTACATTTATACAATTGTAAAAAGTTGTTAATGAGGTGTGGAATTGAATGAACTTGATATTGGCAGGATTTTTTTGGAAGTCCAGAAGGTTGCTCTCTATGGATTATTCTCCTTTATTTTGTGAAATATGAAAGGCTCTTATAGTTTCATTTCGGTAAATCATAAAGTTGATATAAATTGGATTCATGAAAGGATTAGAAAACTCATTAAATTGTCATTTGGATAGGATTTTAGAGATTCGACATTAAAATTTGGATAACATAAATGCCAGATTTCGGTTCAGGCTGGGGTGTGTGAGTACATATATGTGATGGTGAAGCCGTGTATGCAATTGTCACATTAATTCAGGCCCGTATTCAACTTGTTCGAAACAAGAATTGGAAGGGATACCCTTCTTGGGTTGATTCAATTATAAATTTTAAGAAAATGATATCCTTCTTGGATTGATTCAAGAATTTTGGGCTCTTTTTTTCAGGTCTTTTTGTCACATTTTTTAGGGTTGTTCCACCCTTCATTCTCTCGATCTTTTGGGTGGATCAGTTCCTCTTCTCTCTCATCCCTATTTTTATTCTTTTTTTCTTGCTTCTTGGTTCTGTTTTTTGTGTTTATGTCTGACATATAAATGTCCATATATAGTCTTTTGTTATATATGAAACCATCAAGCAAGGTCGCAAGTAGGTCGGTTTTGTTTTAGGGCTTAGGGCAATAATGACAAAGGCACGCCGGAGGTAGGGCAGAATGATATTCCATCCTACGATATCAGGACCCAATCTTGGGATCTGATAAACTGTAGGATGACAATATCATTCATCGACACAAGACTAGCGGAGGATCCGTACCTTCTTAGGTTGATTGACGGTCCTACGGCCGACGACGTAAACAACTCGTGGACAACTATACTTTTTCAAAATTGATAAGAGCATACATGATAAGAACATATACAATAATTATAAAAATATATTCACTACAAAATTGATATAACTTCCTTTTTGTATGTCTGAAATCTATGTGCATGCTAAAATATAAATTTTAAATGTGTTACAACTTGGTTGTCCACTTGTTGATTATCGATACCGGACTAAGGAGTACTATCCTAAGTTAGGTTTAGTAGGACACCCTTCTAGTTGAGTGACGGGCTTTATACATCCGGGTGACCGATAGTAGCCTTTGACGTCCCTCGAGTACAAATATATTATATTTGAGTCTAGCCCCGACTCGAGTGTTTGCGGTCCCCACTTTTTGGATTTTTCGTATGTTTTATTGGAATTTTTGGGCAAAGCACTCGTGGTCCTTTTTCTGGGTTTTTCATATGTTTTATTGAAATTTTTGGGCAAAGCACTTGTGGTACTTTTTCCGGGATATTCCCAAGATTTTGATAATTTTGCTTTGAATTGTAATTTGTCAAATTTTTTTACCGAATTTTCGGTCGTGGGTCATTTGTCGATTTTCTCGAGTTTTTCAGACAATGTTTCTTTTGTTTATACAGTGCATACTAACTCGCTTAAAAGAGCAGCAAACCTCCCAGAAATACATGTTTGATTTACATTACAACATTTTACTTCACGGCATACTATATTGTTCTTTCTCTTCTATACTCTACTGTTCTTTTCTTGTTATACTGCATACTTTATTGTTCTGTTACATACTATACCTTAGTGTAGGAAAAACTCAACAATAAATATCAAACTCGGAGGTGCTACGACGGGAAGCTTGGAGCGAACACCATGTACAAAACGGCGAGGACACACAGAAGAACAACTTCGAGATTTATCGGCAACACCAAAACAAATTCACATCACTAATCATTTTCTTTAGTTTAAATAACAACCCATAGGATTTTGAGGTGGTTTGCCTAGCGCAGCGTAAACTCTCACATTTCACCTATAGACTTTTGCACAACTCTGTTGTACAATTATAATTCCTAATACTTTAGGATTTTCAGGTTATTGTACGGTATAGTGTAAATCATCCTATCTTTTTAGGCTATTTGCACGATCCGATATCGTGCGAATGTAAGTCCTAAATTCTAAAAATAAATTACAGGATTAAACATTGAATAACATTATTTCAAAGACATAAAGCCAAACAATAGGATAATTGGGAAATCACCAGGGTTTACCCTGAATCTGTGATATCCCCTACTCTTCATTCCTTTTGATTCTTTAAAAATAATTGTTCCTATTTGAGTCACTCTCATTTGATTTTCCTATGTCCAATTTTGAAAGCCTAAACTTTAAAATCTGGAAAGTAAAACCATTGATCTTAATCGAGAGTCTTCTTAAGTGACCTCGACCATTTAAGATGTAATTAACTATATGGGATTGCCTCTATAGAGAACTTGGAACCCAGATAAAATAAATCTTATCTAATCCTTATATTAGATAGGGGAACTTGTTGGCCTCATATAAAAATATTTCGTAGACCAAACAAATGTCACAAATTCTTTAATTTAGGTGATTGAGTCTACTACAAGTGATATGTTTATTCTTCGGGATAAGTGTATTACTTGTGGTATCATACTTAATCATCCAAACTATCCAAAATGTAAGACTCGTTTAATCTCATCTATTTTTAAAATTAAAATGTTACTTTCAAAAATCATATTTATATTAAAACTATTTCATATCTACAAAATTCTCTTTTTCAAAACTAAAAAAATTAAAAAATAACGACCGACAGTTCTACAACACCCTCCGTCAATAATAAGGCTATATACCTTCTCTCTCATGGTACAACTAGTGCGAAAGATGATATCTCAACCAAGAGTAATCCTTCTTTGATTCTGTCTGCAAAGCCTTCTCATAACAATCATCTCACCCTCATTTCCTTGGAGTCGATACTCCTCACCCAGCTTAGCTGCCTCCTCACTCACTTCCTCCATTGCAACCTGCGCGTGAAGAAAACAACTCAGCTACTCGGGCAGCTGGAGGCGATGTGTTCATATCCATGGCATCTGAAGTATTTCCTAACTGGAAGTGGGTTGGGCATGCTACATTTCTCAGGCTTCTTCCCACTTTGATCAGCTTTTTCATTCCCTTGACCAGTCTTCATAACTCCCCCAAGCGCCCTCCTATTGATGCTCCAGCTGTGAGTGGTTGTCTAAATCGAGGTGGTGTCTACTCCGCTTCTGTTGTCACCCCATCTTCAGTGCCAAGATCTTAATATCACCCAACCAATAAGACTGTAGCTGGATAATATTGTTGATGAATAGCTTCAAGCCTCCCAAAAATCTGGCAATAGTATGCTCTTCTGGCTTTGTCAGCTCACAGTTCAGCATAAGCTGCTCAAATTCTGTCGTGAACTCCACTAACAATTCCCTCTATTGTAGGTCGTTGAGCTTAAAGAATATGTCATGGCAGTAGTGTCGGGATAGGTACTTCTCTTGCATCTCCTTCTTCATCTTCTCTAAATTAGTGATTTTGTTCTGACATTCTCTCTCTCTCTTCAGATTCTACCACAATAAAGAGTCACTCTTCTTCGACTTGATCGCAGCAAGGTTCATTCTCCTATCAGCTAGTACCTCCTTATATTCAAAAACTCGCTCGCATTATGCAACCACTCAATGAAGTCATCTGAATTCATTCTCCCCTCGAAATCCGATTGGACAACCTTCACTCCCAGGTCTCTTTGTCCTCCAAAAGTCATTCTATCCTTATCTCCACTAAAATCATCCTTATGGATTAGATTCAAATGTTTCTCTCTCCTTGTATCTCGCTATCACAGTCAACGACGACTTCTCCTTGGGTATGTTCTTCAATATCTGCAAGCCTTTGTTGAAGTCGGTGGATTTCCCACTACACCTCTTCAATAGTAACTTCATGAGGTTTCCAGTCCTTGTCTCCTCGGCGGCATGGTGATGACTTAGGTTTGGAGGGGTGAAAGAGTGAGTATGGGGTGGTTTAGATTGGAAAAAAAAGGAAAAAAAAAATTAGGCTGATTTTGGTAAGCCTATGACAGGGCTTGGTTTAGGCTAGTTCTATACCAAATGACATTGGAGTTTAACCAAACATTGAAGTCAAACAAATAATATTTCTGAATTCAAATACAAAATTACAATGAAATATCATTAAATCTAAAATAGCAACACAACAACACAAACTCGAACTAGGGTTGGATCGAGGGGGGGTGGTGGTGGTCAGCGAGGGGGATTGGAAGGTAGCAGATAGAAGAAAACAACAGAGAATTGCTGTCCTAGATAGCAACAATGAGGACTAATAATGGCAGAAGTGAAGGGAGATGTGGTGGACTGTCGTAAAGCAAACAAATGGTTGTCCTGGGTGATTGCAGCAAAGTAGGTGGTTGGACAGTGAGGAAAGCAACAGAGCTTGTTCTGCGCGATGGTAGCAAGGGAGATAGGAGTGGAGGGATGCGGGAAGGAACAGAAAGGGTAAAGGAAATGATAATCACCACCTCGGGAATGAGATACAACCAAAGCACCAATAGGACTTTTGGATACAGTCCAAGAAAGGTAGAGAGACTGACAATTGTCCCAAACAAACACACACAAAAACTAACCTAAAACACAACAAAAGCAACATATATAAACCTAGGTTAACTAGGAGTGGCCTCACCCTATTAAGATCCATTTCGGCGAGCCATCCTTGTGTTTGGATCGAATCAGTCCATAGCGCCAGGCACAATCCCGCACCTAACGAACATCTGCATCAGTAATAATATGCTTGCTATATAAATTTTTTTCTAAAATTTTAATTTAAAAAGCCATACAAGAATTTCGGAGCCCACAAGCTAGTTCATATATGTTTAAAAGTACGTCTAAAATATTGATTCATAGCTGTGTGCAAAGTGAATTGACCGGTGCATCACAAAAATGCATATTTAAAGATGGATATGTAACAAAAAAATGGAAAGGATAAATTAACGAAGGATAAGCACTATTCCTCTTCATTCGGTGAATGAATAAAATTAATGTCAAAGAATTAAAAAGACAAAAAGAAGGATAGAATTATGGTAATATGATATGGGTGACTTTGAAAGAATAGGATTAACACCTCCCGCAACGCTTAGCAAGAAAAGAAAATGAAAATGAAAAATGAGAATTCATAAAACTAACTCCAAATAGTTGTAATAAGACTAATGATAATAATGAGCACTCAACTTAATTTTGTTGAATGCTTTCTCCCTTTTGTTTAAAAAAACTAAAACCGCAGTTCCCTCCCAATGGCTAAATTTTAATGTAGGAAAGAGGTTTTCCTTGATCTCCTCAAGGATCTGCTCCATACATTATAAATTATTAAAAGTGGTAACAAATAGGCTGTTTTTAAGCGAGCAAACTCGGTCAAGAAAAAAATCCATTAAGAAGTAGAATTGATGCTAAAACCTGACGTGTCACATTAAATTAAATAACAATGCATCAGAAAAATAAAAAATATTCCATTCCTAGTAAAACAAAAAAATTTAAAGATGCTTTTTAAATTTAATTAAAAATATGACTTTCAAGATATTCCGAAAGAATAATAGCTGTATCAAAACAAAATAAGAAAAATACTATCAATAAAACTCAAAATAAATAGCAGTGTAGCCAACCTCGCCAGCATGATGGAGAATTTTAAAAGCGCCATCTCTCTCCACCTTAAAACATGGATTCCTGCTCAAATTTTTCCAAAACTTCATTGCCAGAGTTCCATCAGTTGCTTCAGCGAAGCTCGACTCTTCATCCAACAAAGAGAATAATCCCAGAGGTTTCTGTTTGCAAAAACAGCAAAATCCACTGTCAAGAAGGAAACAAAAAACTGACCAAGGCACAAGTCTAACCAGTAAACTTCTTAT
>NEWO01000004.1:953349-974282 GCA_003013225.1 Phalaenopsis aphrodite
AGTTGGAGGGAAATTCAAATCATCATGATAAAAATGAAAGAAATAAAAACACAATAATGGATAATTAAGAGAGTAATTTATACCCCTCAAATGTAATATCGGACCCACAATTTTCTAAATCGGTTATGCATATTAACACTCTCCCTCACATTGGATTGCATGAACCATACATCCCAACCTTGTTGACGAGATCACTAAAGTGTGGTGCTGAGGAAGTGTTGTGCATTTTTATGCTCTTTCCTTTTGGTATTTATGATGTGTTGACCCAACCTCCGTGTTAATGCATGCGATGTATGGAGTTGATTCTAATGATTTACATTCCTGATTTTACATATTGCCCCTTACATGCTCACTGATTTTGTTCTAGTGCACATTGAGTTCTTAGTTCTTGATAGGAGATGTGAGAGGATTTAGTGAAGTAATAAGTTCATTTTCATGTTGACTTGTAATAATGGGGACAATAGTAGATTCATAAGAGAGATAAAGGAGGTGAGCTTGAGGTTCCTGAATGATATCCCGGATCTAAAATTCTCGCCAATTCTCCCCCTGAATGCTAGATTTCGGATAATATGATTGGTTTTCAAAAGAAGGTGTCATCCATGGAGTTGAAAAATTTTTGTGTTTCTAGAAAGTAACATTTGTACTCCTTTTGTTTGAAGAGACCCACAAATATGCAATTGATTGATCTGGGTGATTAGTTTGATGTTGATGAACAAAAGCGATGCAATAAAAAATTTATAATAGTATGTTAGAGGTGAAGACTGAATATGCGGGTAGGATTTTATGAGAGTATTGAGAAGTTTGTTAAAGTTTAGCACTCTGTTCGGCATCATAATTATGAGATAGGCGGATGTGAGAATTGCATCCTCTCATAAATGTTTGAGTATATTGTTAGTGAATAGAGTTGACTGACCCACATCGAGGATATGTATGTTCTTTCTCTCAGTCATACCATTTTGTTGAGGTGTGTCAACATAAGAGCTTACATAAATAAGAAGTGAGAGTAGAGTTATAGTAATCTTTTGTATTATTATTGTTTTTGAGAATTTGAGTTTTAGTCTGAAATTGAGAGAGAATTTTGTTGTAGAAGATTTCAAATATGCTATCAGTTTCGGATTTTCCTTCATGAGAAAGGCCCAAGTGGTTATAATATGGTCATCAATGAAGGTGACAAACCACCTAGACCTATTTGTATCTTTTTTATTTTCGAGGGCCCCGAATATCACCATGAATCATGGATAATGAATGTGTTGATTTGTATTTCAAGCTTGGGTACCCTTGTCGAGTATATTTAGCAAGTTGTCAAGTTTCACATTGAAAAGAACTAGGCTTTTTATTGATAAATAAATGATGATATAATTTTTCAATATGATAAAAGTTAAGATACCCAAGGCAAAAATGACATAAAATAACTAAGACTCATGGAAACAGACTCGGATACAAGACTTGACTCAACAAATTGTGGATGATGGGATGATCCTTTCGAAGTGGGAGTCTGAGTGAGCAGATAAAATCCACGATATACATTAGCATTGCCAATCACCTTCCCCGAATCCATTCACATAAATTTAGATAAAATTTAGTAACACTGTACATGTTACGAGTGAGTATACTGATAGTAAATTACACTGAAGTTTAGAAACATAAAGCACATATTGAATAATAAAATCATTTGTGAGTTTCACACTTTCTCTTCCTTCCACAGATGAGAGGGAACCATCTGCAATTCTAACCGCAGTATGGTGTCTGCAAGAATGAAATGATTAAAAAAAAAAGTGATATCACCTGTCATATGATTAGATGCTCCCAAGTCCACTACCCAATGTTGATTCTTTCTGTTGATAACAACAAGAGTAGATGGAAGACAACCTCGATGTGTTAAAATGCTAGTAGAAACTCATAATATTGTCTTAAAAGCCTTTAGAGAGCTTTAAGTTGTTCCTTGCTGAATGGACTATGTTGATGAAGCTTGCTTACTTTGATGTTATGTTTGTTTGATTTTTCCCATCACAATTGATTTTTTTGGGCATCCAATTTGTAGGTTATTCATAAATTTTCCAACGCTTCACTTTCAGATGACTAAACAGTTTGTAATGTTCACATTACGATCTATTCCTCGATTTGTTGTCCCGTGATGATTTGTGAGTGTAGAAAATTGATTTGTCAATATTTGATATAATGGTATTACCTTCCATCATGAGTTTCTACCTACCCTCTTTCTTTCGTACTTCAGCAAAAGCATCACAAATGGAGGGAATGGATTGGTTTTCATGATTCTCCATCTGACTTCATCTAGTTCCTTGTTGATTCTCTTTTGTTCAATAACGGTTTTCTAAAGAGCAAAGATTTGTAAACACCTCCATAAGTATGTTTCATACAATCTTGTCTGAGCCAATATTTGGAGAGAGTATTGAAATATTGAGTAACATTGAACTCATCCTATCGCAGTTTATGTAATCTATTTTCAATGTCAAACAATTCAGAGAAGTTGCCAACATTTGAATATGTTTCTCTTGCGGCATCGCAAATTTTTTTTGTTGTTCTCTACTGGACGATGTTTTGTCCAATTTTCGTGTTCATAGAGTTGACTAGACATGACATGAGCACGTGATCTTTAATCTTTCATGTCCGATGTTTACAATCAATAACTTATGGTGTAGGATTTTTTCCACCAAGAGATGATCATCTTTTACTTTTACCACAAATATATATGAGCACAAATTGAGATCATTAAGGAAAATTGTTGTCATGTAGTTTGCAATTATTGATGCAAGAATAAACTTCAGATGTTGCAGAACCAAACATTCTAGGTTTGAGTTCAAACAACTTCTAAAGAGAAAGAAAAACATTTCATACTGTATTTGATCATTATCGGAATTATCGCTGGAGAGAGAAACTGTATGTCGTCAACTCAAGATTTCTACTAGAAAAAGAAATTGTCCGTCGCGGACATAAGAATTTTACTGGAGAGAGAAACTGTATGTCGTCAACTCAAGATTTCTACTAGAAAAAGAAATTGTCCGTCGCGGACATAAGAATTTTACTGGAGAGAGAAATTGTCTGTCGCCGGCACAAAATTTCCACTGGAGATTTTCTATTGTCAGCCCAAGATTTCTGTTGGGGAGAAAGAGAGTTCAGACCTAACCGGGTGGAATTAATTTCCGCTAGAAAGATAAAGTCTCGACGACATAACCAAGAAAAACAAGAATATGTGAGGAGAGAAAAATCACGGGATTCCCTATCTCTGCAGACTGCTCAAGTGAAAATAGGAGTCACCGCTTGTGGGAAACAAAGCGACCAAAGTAGTGTCTCTGTGGATTGCTCTACATGAAAACAATGGGAATCACGAGCGCTTCCAGAAACAAAGCGATGAAAGCCTAAGCTTTATCTTCTGGGTGGTTAAAAAAGAATATTGATGGAGCTCTTTTATCTTATGGGGATGCGGGCACCGGTGCTATCATTCGGGACGAACGCGGCTTCAGACTTTATGCTACAGGATAACACTTTGTTCATTAAGACAACTCTCAAGTAGAGCTTCTTGTAATCCGCCTTCTTTCAACCATTTTCCAACCTTAAATGTTTGAGCTTAAAGGCTTCATTATGAAGGGTGATAATAACAACATTATGCCCCTCATGAGTTCTTCTATAAAGAGAGACACCTGGCTACTTCAACCACTGTTGCTCCTGATTTTTATGTTCTTCTAAATTTCAATAAAGTAATTTTGTACATACCAATAGAGAATTTAATCGCGCCGCTCATTTTTATGCTAAGCGTTCCCTTGGTTTTTTTCTTTTTTATGCATGTAGATGATGATATATAAAATAAAATAAACTCTCCTCTATACTTATACATGACAGGTTTCTTTTCTGTAGACCATAGATGCATACATGCATAGTTTTTTGTACTTTTTTGATATTTTAATAAAAAAAGCAATATTTCAAGAAAGCTTGCAGGAGGCAGCGGAAGTCTGAGTAGCCTGGCTGGTTGTGATCAATTAGGGTGAGGGAGCAGGGTGTCAAGGAAGGCTTGTGGGCTGCAGCAAGGATTTCGGCGGCTAAAAAAAGATCTAGGGTTTTCCCCTATCTCTCATATCATGTAGAATTTAGAAGAAAAACTCTCTTATGTTCTCATTAAGCAAATAACAAAAATATATAACTTAGACTAAACCTCATTTAGTTAGAGAGAAATTTAAATCATCGTGACAAAAAGGAAAAAAAATAAGAACAAATTAATAGATAATTAAGGTGAATAATTTCTCCCCGTTAAATTTATTAGCGAACCTACAGTTTCCTAAACTGGATATGCATATAAACACATATCACCTTACCTTTGCATGAAAATGTGTATTTCACTTTTTAAAAATTAAAATGGTGGTATTTTTTATGTGATATTAATGATTTGGGTGGGGGTGCCAGAAATATAAAATGCAAAGTTTATATCTGTCAAAGATTTATAATGATATTTATGTGAAAAATGTGAAGTAATGAATTTTAAAATTTAAATAAAATACACATTGAAGATAATTGAAAGAAAGCATTATTATATAAAAATAATAATAATTTAATTAAAAGTTAAGAAGATAATTAGGAAAGTTCAATTATGAATTAAGAAATAACATGAAATAGGGTGTAAACTAAATAAAGATGTAGAAACTATAAGGTTAATAATTAAACTAAGACAATATGTTAAATTACAATAACTAATTAAGTTAAGAATAGATATATATTATTCAACCATAATTAAATTTATTAACATGAATACTTTCTTATATTAGGTATTTCAAGTGAAGAAGTTCAACTTAAGGGTAAAATATTGAGAACATTGAGGTGAATACTAATTTTCTTATGCTATGGTAATATTTTTGTTTCTTTTAGACCAAATGTATTTAGTATTATTGTAGTTATATTGATATTACTAAATAATCATGATTTATTAGTTCTATTGAATTTTTATTCATATTATAGAAATGAAATGTATACTCGACATTATTTAAATTATCATATATATTGATTGTTATATAAATATATTAAATGTTGTGCAAATCAGAATGAAATAATTATTATTAAATAAAGTTTGTCAAAGTATGATTGCATGCGCATCATTGACTATGATGGTATTCACCCCATTTATGGTATTAACGAGAGAAAATTAAAGTACCAGTGCGCATCAATAAAAAATATTATTGTTATTGATGTACCATTCAGTACAAATTTTAGACGGTGTTCATGTGACGGTGGTATATCAAATGATATAGATGTGAAAATGATATAATATGACACAATAAAGGTTTTGAAATATTTTGATCGATCAAATTCATAAATACAAATTTTCAAATGCTCTTATACTAATTTATTAAAATTTTAACTGACATGCACGTTATTCTATTTTCATTGTATTACAATAGGTTAGAAGTCTAAATATTCACTAGCTATGATTAGTCTGTTGTTATTTTAAACTAACATTTTAGGTTTAATCATTTGATGAAAAGATGAGCACTAGAAGAAGACATGTCTATAGAAAACGTGAACAATTTGAACTAGAGTAAATTTAATTGTATTATTTTAATTTACTTTCATTAGTGGTTCATTTGAAGCATAAACTGTTAATCATAAAAAAATTAAAATATATAGTGTTTCCACTTTCCACATGAACATATTACATATGTTTGTCCAATAATTTAAAGATGACTATAAAACAAATGGCCAACTAAAACTAGCGCAAAAACAAAAAATGTCTTGGAAGCTAACATGAATATGATGACGTAGTTCCTTGTGCAACTTATACCTTATGCCATATAGATATAAAACCAACAACATTATGGAGCAGAATGTAGTGGTAAAATAAAATATTACGATGATGCTGCACTAACATGGGATACCCAAGTTTTCAAGCTTCATAAGTTGACCAATAAAAAAGACAATCATTCAGCATGAACTAATAAAAATAAATAAATAAATAAATAAAAACTAGCAATACGTCGATCTCTATCAGGAGAAATTAGCCGAGTTCATTTCTACATTTTCTTTTTAAGAAAAATGTCAAAATGATCTCGTGACTCATTGTAAGGATTCATTTGGTCACAAAATCTTTTAATTGAGGCCAAAATAGTTCTCTTTGTGGACAATTTCAGCCAATATTAAAAGAACATACGGACTAAATTAGCACTTTTACACTCCGAGATTAAAATAACGCCCTATAGATTGTCAGGAAAGTATTTTGACACTTTTTTTCTTTTTATTGAGGGTAGCAAACAACATACCTTCTCAAAAAGTTTCAGGCATTCGGTGTTGTCATTGAAATCAACATTGCTCCAATCAATACCATCTTGAGTATATTCCTACAACAAACAAGAAAAGGCATGATTCTTTTTTGAAACATATTAGTATGTGTGAAACAAAGCAACATTATCCTGCAGAAGGCAAATAAAATGAGCATATAAAAAAAAAAAAAGATCACTGAGGCTGCAAATTTCACTCAAATAATATTTTTCTTGCTTGAATCAAGTTTAGAGCCATGTGACCAGCCTAGCGTGGCTCAAACCGTGCTGAACAGAGATTGAATCAACTAAAGTAATATCATATTATAAATATTTATATGCATTTACCTCAGTATCAATGTAAGCATCTGGTTGGGTATATATACATTCATTTTATTCATGAATATAGGATATACTTGCAACATGTGAAAGTAATTATTCTAATGGGGCTAAGAATGACTCGTGATGGAAAATAGACAGAAATTTGCATTGATTTTGGTATAAATTGATTTTTGAACAATCAAAAAATACAGTTCTAACTTATATCAAGATTAGATTGAATCAAATACTAATCAAATTTAGTTATAAATCAACACTAACTCAATATCAAGTCAGGTGAAGTGGTCAGATTGATCTTAAATTGCTACGACACAATACATAGGACTGTGGGGGCAACTATCCTCATCATCACTAGCCTTCTTGTAAATATCAAGCCTTTATTTTGTGGTGAAAACTGGGATGATGACAATTGGACTTATCAAAGTCTAATTTAAAAGCAGTAATCGTGGCTGCACATGTACCCATGCATTTTGCACAAATAATCATCATCATTAGCCTTATCCTAATTATTTAATGAAGGTGATACCGTTCAAGGGCTCCGAGAAGGTGATTTAGTGGGAAAGTGATTGTGGAATAGCAAGGGAACAAATACATGTGAGGTCGATGACGTTTGGAAGGGGATAAGCGTTGTTCGACGGCTCCTGACTGAAAGCGAGGTTCCACTACCTATTCCTAAGCAAGATACAAACACACCACTTGTAAAAGAAAATGATACAACACTCCAAAGAGAATAAATCAGAGAACTAACACCTCAAATACCAATAACAATTGAAAAAAATCCCTTAAACCAAAAAATAAAGGCATATAAATAGTTCCCACATAAATTAAACTAATTAGAAATAGAGAGATGGGAAAGAAATAGAAAAAAAAAAGAAAGAAATTGGTCTGAAACAGGAGAAATAGCATTATGGGCGTAACAAATTTCTCGTAATCGTGGGAATTCACAGTTTCGTTGATCGGGAAATTGATGGGATTGCAAATCCTGCCTATTCATTAGAATTCGGCAAAAAGAGGGAACTCTCGCATCATTCTCCCAAACTAAGAGGGGCTTCTTCATCTCCAAAAGAGCTTGGATCCCACTGTCAAATGTTCTTATCCATAAAACACTTAAGGAGATTTTCAAAGCTACAATCCTCCACTCCCACCTGATCATTAGTCCACAGAGGCATTACTAAATTGAGCTAACACCCAAATTACCTAACATAACCTTCCAAAAACATCTAAAAACCTTCCTTCTCTGACATATTGAATTTTTGTTAGTAGTGACAACTTAATAGGTAGATTGTATGTCTAAAAATCCTAAAATTCTTTTACCTGGGTTTTTCACATGTCTGGCGTCAGTTCCTAAAACTCATTAGCCCTCTTAAACAACTGATGTTAGTCATGTAGAAGCTCCTATTAATGCTGCAAAAAGATAGGTTTGGCACCACATCCTCAAACTCAATATCTTTTACCTGGACCGACTGGTCCAGGGTTATTAAGTGTCGACCGACCCTTTAGTCTTGGGAGTGCCACATTTTCTTAAAAAGGGCCTACTCCTAGTTATCTAAGAATATATATTTATTTTTGTTGATGTTTAGGGTTTAAATTTTCATTGATTTGCTTTGGGACAACCATCGACATCTTATTTTTCCTCTACAGGCGACTGTATCTTAGTCTTCAAGCAGTGTTTATCCTTACTATATCTTTCCCCCAACCTTTCCCGCATCACTCCCACATTCCCTTCATTGTTACCATGATGTCGCCACCCAGAACAGCCATCCTACGACCTTGCTTTCGCCACCCTAAACTGTCAGCCCTGTGGCAATTCTGGCCCACGTCCTTGCTGCTGCTGCTTCGGACAGCTCTCCCACAGTTGTTCCTGCTACTTGCTTGTTGTCCGGACTATTGCAAACAGCTGTGTAGTTGTTTCCAGCTTGTTAGCCGCCTCCTTGCCACCACCTCGGAGGTTCAAACCTTAATTGACACCACCTACATCCTATTTCCTAGTATTTCCCATTGTTATTTTTGCTTCGAGTTTGTTGTATTTTCAATTTTTTACTTCTATAAAATTACGAGAGGTTGTATTGCGTTTCTCACAATATTTCCATATTGATTCCGATATTATTTGGTTTCAGAGCTAGCTTAACTCTAACTCCGAGGGTTACAAAATCCACCAATACTTAACCCAAATCCACCCAAAATCCGTCTCCTTGCAAATCTTTCAAATCAGTCGCCCTAATATTTTCGCCAACCCTAAACCACCCATATACACTTTTTTCCACCTCTAGCCTAAACCCTAACCATGCACCAAGGAGGCAAGTATTAGATACCGATAGAAATCTTACCATGGAGAAAATACAACAGGAAATCCACTTAACTTCAACAAAGGCTTGTTGAATTTGAGGATGGGACAAAGGCTTGTTGAATTTAAGGATGGGACAAAGGCTTGTTGAATTTGAAGAAGGGACCAATGGTGATATCACTATTGATAGTGATAGTGATGCTCAAAGAGGACATTCTTTTCATTCGAATGATTCCGATGGAGAGGACAAGCCACAGTGCTTTGGTCTCCAATACCAGAGGATGCTGAGAGATGGAGCATCTTTTAGAGGACGATTAGATAAGAGAGTAACAATAGACTTATCAGATTTCAAGTGGAGAATAAATCTGGAAAAAAATATTGAGTGGTTCTAGACTGTTGACAGGATTTTTTAGTATAAGGAAGTGTTAAATGATAGCAGAGTGAAACTGCTGACATGAACTTGAAGAAGTGTGACTCTCTGTAGTCGGAGAATTTGATAAGAGTGAGGCAAAGAGAAGTTAGGAACAAGATCTCTCCATATGGGAGAAGATGGAGAAGGAGATGCACAGAAAATAATTACCCCTGCACTATTACTAGGGCATTTTCTTGAGCTCCACCACCTACGACAAAGAAATTCACAACATAATTTGAGCAGTTCATGCTAAAATATGAGCTGACAAAGCTATAGGAGCAAACTATAAATAGATATTTGAGAAGCTTGAAGTCAACCATCAACAATGTTGTTCAGCTGCAGCCTTATTGGTCCTTCGACAATGGTCAGACCTTGAGGCTGAAGGTAGAGGGACAATAGAGACAAAGAACGCACCCGCCTCCATTTAGACAACCACCCAGCCTTTTTCGATGTAATTGAAAGAAAAGAAGAAAGATTTCGTGAGACTCTACTTGGTAAACGGGTCGGTCGATTATTGAGGCATTTCGTCATTGTCGTGGGTCCTTTGCTTTCAATAAATCGATGTAGATTACCTTGAGAAAGAGAAATAGAGCTCTTCCAAAAATTTGTAATTCGTGGTCTAATAAGACAACATGTTGCTTCTAATACACGGATTGCTAAAAGCAAAATTAGGGTTCGGAAAAAAGAACCAGGAAAGACTGAAAGAAGTTATGCAGGTGCATCCTTTCTTGTTGAATAGAGCACCCACCCTGCATAGATTGGGCATACAGGCGTTCCAACCCATTTTAGTGGAGGGGCGTGCTATTAGTTTACATTCATTAGTTTGAATGGGCTTCAATGCAAACTTTGATGGGGATAAAATGGTTGTTCACGTGCCTTTCTCTTTGGAAGCTCAAGAAGAAGCTCATTTACTTCTGTTGTTTCTCATATGAATCTTATTTCCAGCTATTGGAGATCTCGAAACGACATCTTCTTTTTCTCCCCACCATTATCAGAGTGTTCCGCGTCGTTCTTTAATGTGATTCAATATTCCAGATGACTAACCAAATAGCGTGATTAAGAAAGAGATTCTTTTGTTCAATATTAGTTCAAAAAAACTCTTTCAAAACCCGACATAGGAGACTAATCAAATGAATGACAGAGCTGATCCGAGTGGGAAGAAGTCTAAAAAGAATAGCACACCAACACAATTCCAACAAGAGAGTGCTTCAGATGCCATGAATATGGACACATCACCTTTGATTGCCATACTAGCAGAATTGTTTCCTTCATCGAGTAGGGTGCGGTGGAGGAAGTGAAGAGATAGAAGAAGAGCAAGGGGTGAGGGGTATCAACTTCATGGGGATGAGGATGAGATATTAGTTGCGAGGAGGGCTTTGCAGACTAAACCAAAGAGGGTCACCCTTGGTTGAAATATAACATCTTTCGCACCAGGTGTACTGTGAAAGGGAAGATACACAACCTTATTATTAATAAAAAATTGTGAAAATATGGTCTGTACATTATGGCGAAGAAGCTTGACTTGGCTACTCATAAGCATTCTCAATCCTATTTTTTGATATGGTTAAAGAAAGAGCGTGAGATATGGATGGATCAATGATGTTTGGTAGAATCCTCCATTCGGGACCAGCTGCATGAACATATGTGGTGTGATATTATGCGCCCATAGATGCCTGTCTAATTCTGTTAAGGAGACTATGGAAGTTTGATCGCATGACTCAACATGATGTGTTGAAGAATAACTACTCATTCACAAAGGAGGATAAACACATAGTTCTTTTGTCAATCAATGAGTCTAGAGGAGCTGACACTCACATTGAAGAGGAGATTATGGTCCCACATGCCGCATTTCTATAGTCAGTGCAAGAGGCCCCAACGGCAACGGCTTTAGTTATACTAGATGGGACTGAGGAAGAGATTGAGTTACCGAAGATGATACAAACCCTACTAACTAACTTTTAAGATATCATGACTGATAGCTTACCTCAGGGACTGCCACCACTTGAGACATTCAACATGCTATAGACCTTACTCCTGTATCAGTGTTACCAAATAGGTTTGCTTACAGATTGAGACCGGTTGAGTATGAGAAGTTGCAACAGTTGGTATAGGACCTTATTGTTAGAGGATTGGTGAGGGAGAGCACAAGCCCATGTGTTGTTCTAGTTTTGATGGTGCATAAGAAAATGATAGTTTGTGGAGGATGTGTATTGATAGCTAGCTATTAATATGATCACCATCAAGTATAGATTTACTATACCTCGCCTGAATGATTTACAGGATCAATTGCTTTTAGCTATCATCTTTTTTCAAGATTGAACTGTGCAGTGGATATCACCAGATCAGGATGAGGCCAGGAAAAGAACAGAAGACTGCCTTCAAGATCTGAGATGAGCTATTAAGAGAAAAAAATAAGAACTTAAACTCATTCAATTTCAAAACAAATCTTCTAGGACTAAAATATTTAAGATATTTGCATAAATCCATCATAAAAAGTACAAAAATATAAAAATAAGTAAACATGTCTATGCCAAAAAATAAACTAATTTTGCCTAATTGATCTCAATCATTGAATATTATTCATTCTTCAAGCTCACCCTCAAAATCTTCTTCTTCTACACCAATAATGGTGTCATAAACAAAACTAGGACCTTCAAATCATCTACATTCATTATCAACTTCTTTAAAATCATTATCATGCTCAGGCTCAGGTGCCTTCACAATTTGTTTTTCCTTATCATTGTTGTCTATATTAAAAAATAAATTAATTACTAAAACTACACATTAAAATTAAAGAAAATATACAATCAAAATTAAAAATAACCTTAGACGCGGATTACAGTGTAGCTACAGTACAATCTGCACATTAATACTATTATAAAGCTCATGTGCTTACGTTTCTATTTCTGTGAAACTACAGGCTTCACAGGAGAGGGTTTTGGATTGTGTTATAGGTGTGGAACTGCGAGCCTCGCCGCTACGGAGAGACATATGAATTGCGTAACAATGACTAGTGTGAAACTGCAGGCTAAGTGTGATCTCCTACGTGCGACTGGGAAGATAAACAGAAGGGAGGAAGTGGTTGGATCGTGCGGCGCTTTCTGCAGTTGTTTATTCTACCTGCAAAAAACTACTTGAGACAATAGGAGATACAAAGTTGTGATTCGATTACGTCTGAAAAATGAAGCAATTAAGGCTTTTATTTTCATTTTAATTAGCCCGCAATTGGGTCGCACAATAAGTTCTAGGTGTAAAAGGTGTGTCAGGGCCTACGCCCCATGAGGATTACGCCCCGCCCCTGCGCCCCTCCTCTGGGTTGGGCATATTGCCTCACCCCATGCTCAGGGATGCACCCCAATAATGCCTTTTAAAACACTGATGCCAACTCAATCCTCTATAGTTGTTGCACCACTTTTGAAACCACAATAGCGAGACTGACGCGGAATGGGTCCCATCCAATGAAATTCCTAAAAGTATGATTTCTCCAACCTCTTTTGCTGCTCTAGCCGATGTGGAACCCTTCTACTGCTATTTTAATATTATTTAGTTAGAATTATGTATATTTCTACATGGGATTTATTTCTATGTTGTTATTTTCTACCTTTGAGGACTTCCTGCTTGATTTATGTTTGAAGACTTTTTGTCCTTGATTTCTCCTATTTGGAGAGTTGCAGCTTATTTTCCTTAAGTGGTTAATACATATCTTGAAGATAACAAGTGGTGAAACTTCCCTGCCATTCGCTTCATTGCATTCCGAGAGGACAACTGCCAAACTATCGTTCCAGCGTCCTGCCAACAACAGTTTTTCGCAGTTCCTCAACCACTGTCGACGTTTTCAGTTCTGGTCCTCATCCTACAACCCTCTGAACTCATTTCCTAGCTTTCCCACACCAGCTAGTTACCCTAGTTCGGTATCATTTGGTATCAGAGTTTGATGAACGCAAAATTTTTAAGGATTTGTTTATTATTCAACTCTTAAAACTATGATCTACAAAACTTAACCTAATACATCCACAAAAATCATCTTTGCACCTTTTACTCCCAACCCTAACCATAAACTACCACATCCTTTTCAGCTGAAACTTTAATTGAAAGAAAATCTACCATGCCACAAAAAAGAAACTCTCAACAAGGCATTCAAGAGTTTACCATGGAAGATATACAGTAGGAAATCTTCCAATTCCAATGAAGGCTCATTGGTTTTGAAGGAAGACAACAAAAGAAAGTCAACGATAGCAACAACTGTGACCACTCAAATGGAGAAGATGATGAAAACTCTTTCACCAAGAAATCTCAAGCTACAAAAAGATGATTCCACATCGGTTCAACATTGAGTATAGGAGAGAGTAAATTTGAAGTGACTATTAATTTGTTAGATTTTGATGATCGTATGGATCCAAATGAACTTCCTGAGTGGCTCCATAGTATGGAACATGTATTTGAGTACAAGAATGTTCAACTTGATAGGAATGTGAACTTAGTTTCTATCAAATTAAAAAAGAGTACTTGTGATATGAGAACCAAAAGTGTCGGTGTTAGCATCAGGGAAAAAATAAGATCACAATCTAGTCCAAGATGAATGAGATGTTGCATAAGTATCTACCAGCACATTACAAATAAGTTATGTTCTTAAAACTTCACCATATACAATAGAAAAACATCAAATAGAAGGACAGCATTTTGTTTGAGTAAGTTATGCTGAAATGTAAGCTGATAAAGCCAGAAGAGAACACCATAGCTAGGTATATTGGGGGAATGAGACCGTTCATTGGAAAGATAGTACAATTATAGCCCTCCAAGATGAATGAGACGTTGCATAAGTATCTACCAACACATTACAAATAATTTATGTTCTTGAGACTTCATCACATACAATAGAAAAACATCTAAGAGAAGTATAATATTTTGTTTGAGTAAGCTATGCTGAAATGTAAGCTCACAAAGCCAGAAGAGAACACCATAGCCAGGTATATTTGGGGAATGAGACCGTTCATTGGAAAGATATTACAATTACAACCCTATTGGATGTTATAGAGTATCCAAACTTTAGCCCTAAATATGGAAGAGACAACACAATAGTATCATTTCAACACCACCCATCAAACAGAGACCAACCAATGGGTCAAGCAGCAAGAGCACACCGACCATAGGCTCAAAACCTATCCCTTGTGAGGTGAAGCTAGTACAAGAGGAAAAGATGATTGACTAGACCAACACCTCAAAAATATTGGTAGCCAGGAAATGTTTCAAATGTCATATATATAGATAGATTGCATTCAACTTCCTGAAAAATAGAGTGGTTTCTTTTATTGAGCATGGTGCAGCAGAGGATGCAGAGAGTTAAAACCCAAGAAAGAAGAGGACAGAAGTGGATTATCAACAACATGCAAATGATTGTGATATGCTTATGGATTGATAAGTACTCCAAATAGAGCCTACGAGAGGCCAACAATGGCTTAGGCATAACTTCTTCCATACACATTGTACTGTGAAGAAAAATGTGTACAATCTCATTATAGAAGGAGACTGTTGTGAGACTGTGGTGTCGACATAGATGGTGGATAGAGTTTTACTGCCCAGTAAATATTCTCAACAATATTCTAACATAGTTGAAGCAGAATGAGATCAATTTAGAGAATAAGTGTTGGGTAGAATTTTTAATTGAGGACAAGTTGTTGAATCATGCGTGGAGTGATATCGTGCTTATAGATATGTCATATTCTTTTGAGCCGATCTTGATAGTATGATCGAGGTATACTACATGATGGCTACAAAAGTATCAACTCATTTATTAAGGACAAGAATCATTTTATATTATGCTTTTGCTCTTGAATGAGGCAAAAGTGACGAGCACTTAGACAGAGATGAGAGCTCTAGTGTCCTATGCTACATTTCGATGCCAGTAACATTATCCTTGGTGATAGAGGGTAGTGAGACGAAGGAAATGATAACTAAGGCAGTGTGACCTCTATTGGAGTTTCATGATATTTTGACTCACGACAAACTATTTATACTACCAACCGTACAAAGATTCACCATGTTATAGAGCTTATCCTAGGATCAATGCTCCCAAACGACCGACCTACCAAATCTAAACAGTAGAGTATGAGGAGTTGTACAAGTAAGTTGAGAATTTGATTACTCGAGGACTAGTCTGTAAGAGCACTAGTTAGTGTGTTGTTTTGGCTTTGATTGCGCCAAACAAAGACAATTCTTCGCATTGGTGTATTGATAGCAAGGATGTGAACAAAATCATCATCAAGTGTTGATTCCCTATGTACAATCAGTGATTTACTAAATCAGTTACACGAAGTCAATGTCTTCTCCAAGATTGATTTGTGTAGTGTTTATAATTAGATTTGGATAAAGCTCGAGGATGAGTGGAAGACCACGTGCAAGACATGATATGAATAGACAGTCATGTCATTTGACTTGTTCCACGCCCCCAAGTAATTTTATGAGATTGATGAATCAGATTTTTTGAACATTCATTAAGAAATTCATAATGGTATAGTTTGATAACATTCTACCGGACAACCAATCAAAGAAGAAACGTTTGTCGCATCTTTGTTAAGTGTTTGGAGTTCTTAAGGCATAACAGGTGTATAGTCACCCGAAGAATGACCAATTTCTTAAACCTCAAACGTGCTTCCTAGGATACATTATATCAGTTGTCAGCACTGAGATGGCCCCAGTGAAGATCAAAGCTATTATGACATAGCCTAAACCCCAAATCATTCACTCAAGTACTTCTCCTTCATGGTTTGAATTTTTCTACAAGAGATTTATAAAAAATTTCAGCTCAATTACAGCACTCTTGATGAAGCTTTTCAAGGGTACAAATTAGTTTTTATGCTATGAAGAAATAGATAAACTAAGACCCTTGTTCTAACACTTTCAAATTTTGGCCAAGTATCTGAGGTGGAGTGTGATGTCTTTAATGTGAGAATTGAAGCTATGCTGAGTCAAGGGGGACAGCAATGGAAAGCTGAATAATTCTAGGAAAAAGTACTATCTATAACAAAGAGTCTTATGCCATTGTGAGCGCCCTCAATAACTGGAGCTATTATATGTTGACAAATGAGTTCTCCCTACATTAATCATACGGCTTTATGATTCCTCAATGATCAAAGTAAGCTGAAAAGCAAGCATGCCCCTTGGGTTGAGTTCCTATACCCTATTCACATTATGCTTAAGTAAAAGAACAATAAATCAGAATAAATTAGCAGTTGTGGTGAGCCGCAACTATTTATTAATCACTATTATGTAAATCAAGGTACTTGGTTTTGAAGTGCTAAAAGATGTGTATGCCACTAACAAGGATTTTCAGGAGATTTGTGTTCATTGTCAAGATTGATTGTACTAATAGTTTCACAGATCATAAAGATACTTGTTCTTTTAGAAAAGATTGTGCATTCCCAGGAGTTTGCTTAGATAGTCTATTTTATATGTGTCACAATACAGAAATGACCAGACACTTTGACAAGGACTATACTATTTCTTTAGTAAATAGACTTTTTACTGACCGAAATCAATATGAGATGTGGAGTGAAATATCAGACAGTGTACAATATGTCATTTGGCTAAAAATTGAGGACTAAATATAGGTCTACCCACTCCCCTTCCTGTTCCAAAGTTGTCATCGTGGTGAGTTTACCCCTAGACACAATCAATAAAAGATTCAATTACGATCTTAGTAGACCACTTCTCCAAGATATAACACTTTATATTCTACCACAAGACAAAATGCATCACAAATTGCAAGCTTGTATTTAAAAAAAAAATAATTCATGTGCATGATGTACCCAAAACCATCACTTCAGACAAGAATGTAAAACTTTTGAGTCGCTTTTGGAGAACTTTATGGGATAAGTTAGGTACAAAACTACAGTTAAGTTCAACAGCAAACCCAATAGTAAGATAGAGGTGGTGAATCATAGTATGGAAAATCTTCTCAAGTGCTTTGTTGGAAAATACAATAGGCAATGGGATTTGGTGCTTGCTCAGGTTGAATTTGCCTACAATCAGTCCACCAGTCATAGTCTCTTTGAGATTATGTATGGAAGGAATCTCCTTATACCCTTGGAGTTAGTGACGGTACATACTACCAAGGTTAACATCGATGCACACACTAAAGTCAAGGAAATTTAGATTGTGCATGAACAAATTAAAGAGAAAATTGTTAGGCAGCAAGTCCAGAAAAGCTAAGTCTTTTTAAGGAGGGTGACTTGGTATGAAGTAGATTGAAAAAAGAAAGAATTCCTGTAGGTTTTTTTGGGAAGTTCAAGCCCATAATAGACGGCCATTGAAGATTATCAAGAAGATAAAAGACAATACATACATGAATGAGACTTGTGGCACTATAATATTTTTGTGATCTTTAATGTGGTTGATTTGTCATCGTACGATGAGAATTCTGGTACATACAAAAAAAGAAGATGAAGTTTTTCCTACTTGGGGAGAGTAACGTATCCCGCAATCCTATAATTGCGGGATTGACCTATAATTGCGGGATTGACCTATAATTGCGGGATTGAAGTGGGATAGGGAGCCATCTCATGAAATGAAATTTCTACCAGCCCTTAGCTGCTCTAGCCAATTTGAGGAAATTTTACTATTATTTTAATTAGAATTAGGTTTATACTGCACGAAAACTTTTTCTATGTTGCAATGTTCTGATTTTGGAGATTTTTTATTGGTTTATGTTATTTGAGACTTTTATTCCCTCATTTCTCCTAATTTCATAGTTGTAGCATATTTTTCTTTTAAGTGGTAAATATGTATCTGTGGTAGAATCTCCCCGTCATCCGTACTTCACCGTTTCGTTGATTTCCTCACTGCTTTCAAGTCGGACAACCGACAAACTGCTGTTCTGATGTCCAGTTTGTTGTCCAACAATAGTTTTTTGCTGTCCACAACTGTCGTCGTCATTTTCACTTTTGTTCCTCATCTTACAACCTCCAAATCCATCTCTTAGCCCTCCCACACCGACTAGTTTCCCTAGTTCGGCATCAGAACCCTTTGCGGTCCATAGAATTCAACTTTATGATGATACAAAGCACTTCATTCTAAAGGAGCCTATGCCAACTCAATCCTTCAAAGTTGTTGCATTATTTCTGAAACCGACAACACAATCTTAATGGAAGTTAACAAAAAGCAAAAATGGAAATAAAAAAATAGCTCAAGCTACTAGTGCTTATGTCAAAGTCAAAGTGAAGAGTCCACAGAATAAAGTGACACAGAACAAGAGGATATTGCCCCTCTCAATTCCAAGAATAAATGCAAAACTCCCTGCAAAAAAATAAACAAAGAACGTAGTTCATAATCAAATGTGGCCCTATGACTTTATCTATTTAAAAAAGAAAATGTTTCCTTAATGAGGGTGACCAACTCCTTAGTTTTAAAGCAAAAATTGTTTGTCATTCTGATCTCTCCTAAGCATTATAAAAAGCCTGCCATAATATTGAGGAGTTGAGTAAATCAAGATTTTTTTTAACAAATCCAGGGAATTCCAAGGTTAAAATTTTAATTGTGAAAAAATTATTACCCTATGGCCTTCCTAGTAAAAAACTAATAAGCATCATGCATTTCTCCACATTCAAAGTAGACAGCTATAAATGCTCACCTCCTATTACCAAAAGACCTTAGCTTAGGTGGTATGCCCATAATAGACACTAACGTAAGGGTCTCAGAATCCAATCTAAGTAGGCATGGCTATGATGAATTTCTCCAAAAGCAGAGTAAATTTATGATTTGTAATGAGCCTTGTACCCATCTTAGATCTGTATTTACTTTAAGCTCACCTTATATTTATACTATCTTCAGGCCTACCAGATGAAAATATAAGATACATTTTGATACTTAAAAAAAAATTGCTTGCCTGCTGCTCAAGTTTGAAAAGACGCCGATTGAAGTATTGTTGCAGCCATTCATTAGTATAATTTATACAAAGCTGTTCAAAGCCGTTATTCTGCAACAAAATATAAGCCTAATAAGCAAGTTTTATACAAAATGAAAAAGAATATAATCATCAAGAGATTACAGATAACACGCACATGAAATGATTCAAACCCGTAAATATCTAGAATACTAATGCATCGTCCAGTACGCCTTTTTCCAGGTTCAAGTGAGTTGTTGATTTGCTCAACCAGCCACTCAAACAAGCAATCATAAATTAATTTTGCTAATGCATCACGAGTGGCAATGGCCTGCAGAAAATTATTGTACAAATAAAAAGTTAAGCACAAGAAGATCATGAAATAAAAAAGATGATTTGTCCTATAATGTCGAAGTTTTTCATATTTTGGGTTCCCAAAAAAAAAGTAATGAACAAATTTATACTGTATAACCAATAACAAAACCTGTTGTATTGTCAATCTTTGGACAATGCTAATATTCCCTGCTTGAATTGTATGAGTTGATAAAGCTAGCATGAGGTCATCAACTTCACAGCCCATCAACTTAGCTGCACTTGTTACACCTGTAAGAAACTTCAAAGTTGTAAATATCATAAGACTAAACACCAAAATAGGCTCCCATTCATTCGTGTGTAGAAAACTCAGTCCCAAATTATTAATTTTTTTCAATTTAGCCCTAGAGAAAACAGGTTAGATCAATTTTGTATGGGCAAGAAATTAAATTGGAAAGATGTGATACTCAGAGACAAAATTGGAGACGTAAATAGTTGAGGGATTATTTTCAAGTTTAGCCCTTAATATCATGTCCCAACTCCGAGCACAAAATACATAGGTAAACAAGGCCCAAGGAAAAGTATAAAAACTACTATTATGGAGATGATCCTAAAATGCTAATAAAATATAACCTGTATATAAAGGCTTGCAACATCCAATTAGTACAAGAACCATGACTGAAAGCTAACTTAGGATTATAGAGATAATCATTAAACTTTAATAAATGATAAAAAAGTTTTGCAACTTCTTTTAACTATTCCCAGTACCATGATTGAAAGCTAACATAGAACTAAGAAAATAATCATTAAACTTTAATAAATGATAATCTGCATGCAAATGCTTACAGTTATTTGTTACTAGAACTAGATTAAAAGTTAGTTGGTCATACTTAAGTTTAAATTTAAACAAAAAAAAATCATATTTAAAGCCCCTTCTGAGCTACTCAACTTTTAAGGAACCAAAAATATGAGTATATGATTAAAATAATTCTTAGACTATTTAGTTGTAAACATTTTAGCCCGGAATTAATTTCTAGCCCAGTTTGGTTCCTCAATTTATCAAAACATGACTCTTTTGTTCCTTCTATTATAGTATATTAGCGGTTTAGAATTGACGAAAATGGGTCGCAACTAAAGGTGTGAACGAATCAAGTCGAGCTCAAGTCACCTTCAACTTGAGCTTGAGCTTAAGCTTGTGCTTGACTAATTAATCGAATTCGAGCTCGAGCTCAATTCTATGAGTTTGAGCGAGCTCACAAGTCGGCTTGTTTATTATGAAAGAGAAAATCAATATTAATTCAAGTCAATTGTATAATAAAATAACAAATAAAATGATCATTTAAGAGATAAGATAATAAATCACTTGATATAAAAACTAAAATATCAACTTTTAAATATTTTTAAGAATTTAAAGAAAAAGTTTTAAATTTTAATATACTTTTAGTATATGTA
>NEWO01000004.1:974422-989445 GCA_003013225.1 Phalaenopsis aphrodite
ATGAGTTAGCTTGGCTCAGTTACACCCCTAATCACAAAGAGTCTTTAGCTATCGGCCCTATCAACCTTCAACGATTTATGAGATACAGTCGTTGCAAGATAAAATCCCAATCAGCAATTTGTTTAAACTAAATTCAAATTTATTTAAATTCATCAATTAAACGTACTCATTATTGCTATATTGTTGATTTAAGGAGGTGAACTCGTGGCGAGCCTAAAGAAAATCATTGCGATGCAAAATTAAGAAGAATAAATTTCTATAAGATTTTTTTTATATATTTCTATAAGATTTTTTTTATATATTTCTATAGGATTAATATGTGGTATATATTGATATAAAATTGCATTTAATTTTTTTTTATATTGCATACTATGGAATACCTACATATCTTGTAGAAATGAAAACTTGAGCAAATACTACTAATTTTACTAATTTTTTATTATATTTGTGGACATGTACATTAGGCAAATTATTTGCAGGTACACTCATATAATTGTGAATGCATATGAGAAAAGATTTTTAACATATAAAATAATCAAAAAAATGTCACAAGTGTTGTGATAAATAGACTATTGTACATATAACCTGCACGAGTAAAAATGATAGAAAAATTATAGAATTCTCGACTCTTGACTGAGATTAGAAAGGATATTTATGTATTAGAGGGTTGTTAATAATTGTTATATTAGGAGAAGACCAAGCATTATCAGTGGTTGCTATAAACGACAAATTAGGTGATTACCTAAATAAATGAATTAAGTCAAAATCTATACAAGTACAAGTGATATTCATGTGACGATAGAGCATAAATAAAGTAAAGAAATTGATGTGATTGTGCAAAAGATTCATTGAAATATGTGCATATTACAATTTGTTACTACCTATTTTTATGCCATTCTTCATATATTTCATGTGATCAAAACATGTTTATTTTGTACTATAGTCGATCATACTAGTCAATGGTTAAGCATACACAATATTTTTTTCTATCTATTGAATCTCTTAGCACTAATTATTTTATTGAGCTTGTAAATTATTACAGTATGTTATTGATTTTCAAAGAGGGGTAAGAAGCATCAGGGGAATTATCGAGGTAAGCCTTTGTACAACTTTTGAGTTGTAAGGATTTGGAAGTGTCATGAATATTTTGGGATATGTATATCTAAATGTTTGATGTTTAGCAACTCTGAATATGTTTTGTGAAATTATTATGCATGTTTTCTTATTTTGAGAATGTGAATGAATACTAAATTGAATAATTTCTATTTGTGATTATAGTGAGACTAATTCACCGATCACTGAATCCTGAATAGTACGAGTTAGACTTAAGTGTTTGTAGGAAATATGTCTGACTGAGTCTTCTATCCCGGTTGCACAATTGCTTGACTCTAAGAGAAGGATTGGGGAGGGGAGTAAATTAAAAGAAGTAAAAGTAAATTATAGATTCCTATGTTTATTTCAATTTAAAATGCGACTCCCATTACACCAAATACAGTTTTGGCAATTCCTCCCAATTTTTTTAGCAAAGAAAAATAATCAAAAGTAGTCACATTGAAGGCTTACTAAAAGATCAGCCAATTCACAAGATATGAAACATGAGGTGGGACCAATGAAATGAAATATTTAGTACCATCATCGGGAAGGACTCGGACTTCTTCCTCATTGTCAATTATTTCAAACTTCACATTACCAAGCCACAATATTGCTGCAATCATTGCAAATGCAGCCTCCTGATCCTCCTTGCAGATTTGAACAGCGTCAAATGCTTCCTGCAAATAAAAAATGGATAACTATCAAAGATCGTTAATGACTTTTAAATCCAAAACAAATAAAAAGTAAAGTGTCAAAATAGTTACATGGTCATTTAAGTCCTAAAGATTATAAAAATTATCAAATTAGCCCCAGACTATTTTAATATAAGCTGAAATATCCCGCAGGAAGGACTATTTTAGCCCCTGTTAAAGTAGTCTGGAGCTAAATTGACACTTTTCTATAATTTGGGACTAAAATGATCCCCGAAAAAAAGTCGGGGGACTATTTCGACATTTTTCTCCAAGTAAAAAGAACAAATAGAATCACATTAGCATATACAGAAGATACCATCAGCGCATGAAACATTTTCGCATCATCAACTTCGGAAATACTTAAACAGTCACTTTGATTTAAATATTCATATTCAAGTGCAGACTTCAGGTTGAACTTATCTGATCAAAACATTAGCTCAATAAGGAAATCCATTGCTGAATAAAAAATCACATGTACATAGATAAAGATTGACAAACCCTAGCAGCTACCTCTAAGAACTAAGGGAGCTCCTCCACATAGCTGGTAGAAAATATGGTATGATCTTTCACCATTTGCACGGCGAACCACCCTAGACTGCCATGCAAAAACAGAAGTCTCAAAAACAATTAAACGAATGGTGAAAGGGTTGAAATGGTATTAGAAGTACCTTTTCAAGTAAAACTGCCCAGTAGAATGAGAGTTAAAGCAGCATGACAAAAAAGAAGGAAAAAATCCAATTCAGATGATTAAAAGGTAATAAATACGCAAGAAGCAAATAAACTACAGAAATAACAAATCGCTGACACAAATTTGCTTACAGGTTTGCATTTTAGCCCCACAAATTGTTCCAGTTTTGCTAAATTGCATCTCAATTAGCTTACCCTGCATTAAAAGCAGTAGCAAATAGCCTAGACGAAATTAGCAGTATATTAAATAAAGAACAGAGAGGAGAAGGACAGAAAAAACTCACAAATCTACTGGAATTGTCATTTTTTGAAGTCTTGGCATTCCCAAATGCTTCCAGAATGAGATTTGCATGCAAAATTTTACGTTCTATCCCACTGTCACCTCCAAGGGAAGCCAAATACTGCATCGTTATTTTTGCTGTTTCAGTCTTACCTGCTCCGCTTTCACCGCTGCCACGCAAGTAATATGTTGAAATCCATAAAAATGTCACCTATGAACCATAAAACAATAAATAGCACAAAAGACAAGACACAGAACTTTGTAATGCATTTTAAAGATAGAAATATTTACCTTATGACAACAGCTTGGTTTAGTCCATCTGTTTTGAAGAAGAAAAAAAAATATTTTGAAACATGAGCATATTACTCAAATCCATAATGAAATGCACTGATAGAGAAAACATAAGATGAGTACAAAGAACAATACTAGAGTAAGCTGTCAAAATAGTACCCTGAGCATTTACATGCGGCAATTTTAGTCCCAGAGTCTATAATAGTGTCAAATTAGTCCATAGTCTCTTTCAATATGGGTTAAAATAGTCTCAATAAAAAATTATTTTAGACTCCGTTTAAGGATTCAATGACTAAATTGGCACTTTTCTAGACTCTGGAACTAAAATGGAACACTACAAAAATCAGGGGACTATTTTGACACTTTTCCCGACAACAATATCATACACACCTCTCATCAATCCACTGAAAGCAGCATCTGCAACAGCATAGACATGTGGAGAATGAAGAGTTTTATGCCTATAGGCTCCAATGAAGTCATTGCCATAAAGATGAACCCTTTTCAAGGGATTTACTGCAACTAAAACAGGTCCTGCTTTTGTCTGCCAAAGAAGTTGAAGACCACAAGATATGAGTAAAACGTCCATATCATGGAGGAGAAATAACAAAGAGTAAAACCTATTTAAAACGCAACATACATAAATCAAATCATTGCTAAATCTACACTTGAGGCTGTGGAGAAGAGAGGGTTCATTCAAATAACTGAGCTGTATTAGGTCCTCCGTTCCATCAAGGATATTTGGATTTGCTGGTAATAAACTTTCTACATGCACAGTTGACATCTGAGCAATATAATGGCCATTAGTGCAAAAGAACATGAACCTTACTATTGATCCGGGGTAAAAATAAGGGAATTTTACATACATAGTACAAATTCTTATGTATTTATATATATCACACCTAAAATTTCATATTTACATGCATAGCACTTGTCGTTGTTTTAAACCTATGCGTGAAAAGATGTATTTCACTTTTTTTAAAAAAAAGTAATAGTATTATTTTTGATGTGATGTTAAAGATTTGAGTGCTACTTGTGTAAATATGAAAGTTTAGGTGTGAGACAAGTGAACATATAAGAATTGTGAGGTACGTAATGTAACTGCCTCTAAAAATAAATATAAGAGATGTCTCACTTTGCCACCGGAAAGAAAAATTTTTGCATGCTGTCCTGACAGAGATTGGACATTACCCTGCTCCCAGCCAGAATCTAGAAATGGACACCAAACACGAAGATTCTGCAAAAAGAGGTGTGACATTCCCACGAGCATCCAAAGCACTTTGACAGTGGTAAACAATATTTAAAAGAACAAGCATGCAAATAACTGATTCATAAACATAAGTAAAATTTATGACCAGAAAAGAGCACACAGGCAAAAGCATGCTAATAACTTAATCTAGATTGCCATCAAGAAGTAAAAAATATGTAAACAAACGTATATAGAACAAACAATAGGAAAAAACGTATAAATTTATAAAGGTGAATAAGAGCACCGTATAGTATGAGGAAAACATAAATAAATAAAAATAACTTACAGCCTCAATAGCTGACCCAAAGAACAATAGTGAAGAATAAGCATACAAGGAGCAGGGTAATTTGTTAAAAATAAACAATTAAAAAGATGACATTGATTATGACAATTAGAGTACAAATCCAATAAAAATCTCAAGTGTGAGGTTTTAGAACTCCTAGAAAAGAGAACTATGATGCTGAAGGCAGGATTTATTTCGTTAAGTTGTTTTTCTGGGTACCAGACGAACAAACTTGCCAGGACCAGGGAGGCAAATTAAGCCCAATTGGTGATGCGGACAGTCCTGGACCCTGAACCAGAGGGGTCATCTGGCCTCTCCTATTGACCAAGGGTTGCCGCCAATAGGAGTGGGGTCCCCCTTTAGTTACCTAGTATTATATATATATATATATATATATATGCTGTTTCTTCATGTTTTATTCACTTTTTGATGAATTTTCTATCCGTACAGCCGTCCTCTCCAAGTTTTCCCTTCTAGAGTTGTATCCAAGGGCGAGTGGTGCTCCTCATTCCGAGGTGGTGATCATCCTCGACTTTCCCATCCTCCGCAATCTTCTCTCTACCCGCTGTCACCGTAACTGCTGCAGCCACCCCAAAGATTAAATTTGTGCTGTCTCCTGCAGGCCTCAAATCTCCCACCTGCTCTTCCAGCCATCCCCTCACCATCCACATCCCTGCGGCAACTCCGCCGTGCCAACTGCGGTCACCTACTGCAGCCATACCTTTCACCCTCCAATCTCCAAGCCGCAATCCATACCATATGGCTTTTGTCATTCTCCAACCATCCCAATTGCAGGCTACCTTCCTTCCGCTACAGCCCACCTCCAATGCCTGCCAACCACTTCCAGCCTTTCCTATCTAGCCCCTAACCGCGGCACCACCACCATCCTATTTTAAGTTTGTATTAAGTCTTTTGTTATTCTATAGTTCTGTGAGTTTTGGTTGTAATCCCTAATTGATTTCAGTAATAAAAGTTGTATTTTCTGTTGTTATTTTGTTAGCTCTAGTATCATTTGGTATCAGAGTTAGCCTAGACCTAGCCCTAGCCTTATCGTAAAATTTCTAGCATCCACCACTACCCCACCCCATCTTCACCCAGAATTTTGCTTTCATATCCCTCATCACCACTACACAACTCATTCCACCAACTTAAACCCAAAACATAATTATGCCGCTGACGAGGCAATTGTCGAAACATGATCAAAAGTTTACCATGGAAGAGTTATAGCGACAGCTTTGCCAAGTACTACAATGACTCGATGACATTGAGGAAAGGACCCATGAAAAGTTACCAGCGAGCGTGGTAGCGTGATCCAGGAAAGAATACATGAATCCCTAATGTAATATAATGATGAAATGCTTGTTGGATAATGCAGAGAGAATCGTCTATTAAAAGATACAGAGGTTCCAGAGTAAAAGTGGGTCTACTATATTTCCAGAGAAGAATGAATACAAATGATTCTATTGAATGGATGCAGATCGTCAAGAAGATTTCTGAATACAAAGAGGTGTCAAATGACCGGAAGGTGAAACTAATTGTTATCAAGTTGAAGAGTGCCTTTTCGTGATCGAAGAACTTGAAGAGAGAAATAGAGAGGGAAGTAGCACGATTACTACTTGGGAAAATATGAAGAAAGTGTTGCAGCGACAAGACCTACCCCCACATTATCGTCAAGATCTTTTTTTGAGGCTCCACTACCTAGAGAAGAGAAACCTATTAGTTGAGGAGTACACAACAAAGTTTACACAGTTCAAGCTCAATTGTGATCTGGCAGAGCCAGGGGAGCACATGATTGTCAAATACTTGGGAGGCTTGAAGCTCGCCATCGATAACATGTTCCAGCT
The DNA here is from genome assembly GCA_003013225.1 of Phalaenopsis aphrodite. Lineage (NCBI taxonomy): Eukaryota > Viridiplantae > Streptophyta > Magnoliopsida > Asparagales > Orchidaceae > Phalaenopsis > Phalaenopsis aphrodite. Next base: position 980,838 of record NEWO01000004.1, read on the forward strand.
ACAACCTAACTGATTTTTGGTGGCGTTCAAACCTTAACATTGAAGATGGGAGAGGCAACAGAAGCATATCATACACATGGCAATTCAGACCACCATCTGCAATTGGAGACATCAGTAGGAATACAACTTAGGGAGTTGAGAAGACTGGCCGAAAGAAGCACAAAGTCACTTTGAGTGAAAAGAAACCTGAGAAGAGTAGCACGCCCACTAATAGTCCCAGCCAGAAAATGCTTCAGATGTCATGAATTTGGGCACATCGCCTTTATTGCCAGACGAGCCAAGTTTTGTCCTTCACCGGACCAAGATTCTTCACCGGACCAAGATTCAGCAGAAGAACATAGTGAGGAGTATCAGTTTCCACCAAATGAGGGGGAGATGCTTGTTGTTCTACGGGTACTTCAGACTGAGACAACAAGGGAGAAGCAATAGCTTCACCACGACAAATTATAAACTCGTTGCATTGTGAAAAGAAATATATGCAACATCATCATGGATGGAGGTAGCAGCAAGAATATGGCATCTACACAGATTGTAGACAAGTCGAGCTTCGAGACTCAGAGGCATTCCCAATTGTATTCTTTGATGTGGTTGAAGAAGTAAAAGAGATGTTCTGTGGAGTTTTCCATTGAAAATCAGCAACAGGATCATGTGTGGTTTGACGTGGTGCTCACAGTTGACTGTGACATCTTCTTATGGAGATCATGATAGTTTAATTAAAGGACTCAGCATGGCGGGTACAGGTACAAGTATTCATTCATCAAGTATGGAAAGCGCGTCATTATCTTACCTTCTGCAGAGTCTGATATTACAAATTCTCTTGCTAGCAAAGAAGCTCCAACATAATTCGTTTTGGTGATGACAGAGGATAGCGAGACAGTGGCGCCAATTTCAGACACAGGACAACCACAACAGAGAGAGTTTCAGTACATCCTGATTAATAACTTGCCATCATAGACGCCACCATTAGAGCAAGTTCAACTCGTTATCACATCAAACAAGGATAAGACGACTTGGGGCTATCTTTGGAAGACACTGCAGCTCCACACCATATCATGAGAAGTCATAAGCTTCGATGGATGAGGTTGAAGCTCCCCTCGTCTCGAGATATTGATGCCGACATGCCTAGCCCCTGAACAAGACACTCCTTCCCCTAACCCCATTGACAGGTTTAGCAGAACAGAGAAAGGAGTCGACAGACCCCTCCTCGAGTTCAGGGTTTTGGCCAATAGGAGTGGGGTCCTCCTTTAGTTGCAAATTATTAATTTCTTATATATATATATATATATATATATATATATATATATATATATATATATATATATATATATATATATATATTAAAGGAAATAAGAATACATATAAATTGTGTGGAAGTGCCCAAACATGACACCCTTCCCCCACGATAACCATTACATACAAAAGTTTCCAAAAAAAAGAGAAAATACTGAAAAATACAAAAGGCCTAAATAAAAAAACAAAAAATGCCAAAAAATATGTAGTATCAGGTAGCTAGAGAGTAACCCAATTTTCGTTTGCCTCTACCTCTAGTTCTAGGAAAGGAGTCAGATAATAAATTGGTAAGATGGGTGCCAGTGTCAGTAGTGACCAAAGTATCATACAATAAGTATCCAAACTCGAGTCGGCCTTCAATCTTCTTCTTCCTCCTGGAATAGACCTGTCATTCTTCATCCGAAGATTTGCTCGCCTGATTAGTGGATTGGTCTAAAGTGTGTCGAACTTCGAAGCCGCGAGCCGACGACGATTGAGAGGACGGAGAGACAACGTCGGAGAAATGATGTTGCGGTAAGGGTTGCTAGGGTTCGACATGGGTCGAAACCCTAGCAAAACCGAGCGTAGGAGACGACATCAACAGACTTGATGTCCTCCTTTAGTCACCTAGTATTATATGTATGTATGTATGTGTTTGTGTCTGTGTGTCTATTTAGAAAAGCCCAAGGACGAATATATTTAAAAAAGAAATGTACAGATAGGTTGGATGAAAGGGCCCAAATTAGCACCCTAACCATCTGGCATAGAACACACACGTAGGTCCCAAAAAAATAAATGTATACCCAAAAAAGAAAACCAAAATTAAAACATAGACATATAAACTCTACACCAAAATTCTATCAACACTCACATATTAGGAAGCTTGAAAATGATCCAATTTAGCCCTGCCTTTGCATCTGATTCTAGAACAGGAGTCAGCTAACGAATTGTTAAGTTTACTGTCATTACCCAAAACAACTACTATATCATCCATTAAGTTTGGTAAAAGGCCTTCATTATTTTTCTTCTTCCTGGATGTGTAAACTTGTCATTCCTAATCTGAAGACTGACTCATGTGATCAGTGAATTGGTCTGAAGATTGTCGGACATGTATAGGTTGTTACACATCATTAGTCTCATGTGTCTGACTAACAGTAACAACTTGCTCGATCTGATGAGGCGGTAGAATTGCAGTAGAAATACTACCACCTGTTACATCAATGATAGGTTCTAGGGTGAAAATTGAAATGTCTCCTCTGCCCCCACAAACAAAGGTTCCTTAGGAGGATTGTATGGAGCTGAGTGGTTGGCAGATTGCCCGCGGGGATAATGGCACCTTGAGGAGTATCCTTCTGATAATCAATAGTGTCAATAACTTGGAGCAAATCAGAAGGGAGAATCTCTGCCTCTGGTTGAACACTTTGTTTTTTTGGTCTTAGATTGTAGTGTAGATGGTGACATTGAGAATTGGAGTGGCCGCACATACGACAATTCGAGCAATATGAAGAAAAATGCCCAATAACAACCTTTTACCAATATCCTTGGTGTTGTGAGTCCAACCAAATTTCCTCAGAAGCGATTGAAGTGATGTCCCTCAACAAATACCCTAGCTTCAGAGGAACGGAAAAAATTAAAAGTAAGAACGTCCGTTTTGAGTGGCTTACCATAGACTACGACATTAGAGTACAACACTTCTTGAGTAAAATAATGAAATTTCAGGCCAGAGAGGCGAATCCATATCAGAATGGTTGGTGGTTACGTCAGTGGGTCAAAATCCACCAACTATTTCAAAATTTTCATTACTCTGTTATCAATCTAGCTTGATCTTCTAACAAATAAATGTGCAATCATCTTCATTATTAAGTTGAATAAAGATGTGTCTGTCATCAAAAAGTCTAATTTTTCACTCCTCAATGTGCATAAGTTCAAATTCCTTACGAATAAGCTCCATTTTGAGAAGGTCATAAAGGAATTTCCCGATCAAATTCAAACGACAGAATGAAGCAAGCTGAATACATTCGGCTTCAGTAAAAAAAATGGTTGATTTCTCCTTCTTACTATCAGGTTTCTTGATGTAACAAAACTCACCACACTCCGCCAGCGCAAAGGACGGTAGGAAGAAGCACGATTTAGGAGTACCTGAGGTGGTAACAACTACAAGGGCAGCAGGATACATTCTGTCCAAAGTCATCACAAGTAAGGCAACAAGGAAATGAAGAGCAGAATCACCTTCTACCTCGAGCAGAGGACAAAAGGTGAAGACGCCGAAAAACGTCCTTCAACGAGTAGCCGAATTTGAAAAGGCGCGAACCTTTCTTCTTCGAGCACAAGGAAGGACAAGATGACGATGTTGACGTCCGCACTCAAAAATCGTCCTTCAACAAGCAGACAAGAGCAAGACAATGGACGACACGACGAAGCAGATGCAACACGACAAACATACAAAGCACTACGAAACAAGATGAAGCACTAACAAGACGACAAGAGACGAAGCAGAGGAAGTCAAGGCGCGAACCCCTTCTTCGAGCACGACAATGTGAAATTCGCCATAGCTGACACTAGGGTTTGCCAAAAAGTAAAACCCTAGCAGAGCCTCCCGCTGTATCCATGACAAATATATATATATATATATATGATGGGTATTCTTTTTCGCTTTGCTTGAGTTTCCGCTCATGGCGAACCAGTTGACCTCGCTTTCGGTCGAGGTGTAGTTTTCCCCTCCTTAGTAGCCTAGGATCTAGCCGTAAGACCTTTTTGTCGACTACTCCTAGAAAACTAGTGAATGAGTCATCCCCGTTAGCAATTCTGGACTTCTCTTCGCTCGACTTGACGTTCCATGTAGTAGTCTTGACCGTTATTGCTTAGCAAATAAGGCTACTCCGAAAGAACTCAGGTAGCATTCCTATAGAACTGACGGCCTTAGGATTGACTCTACTCGTTGATTTGGCGCCGTTGCGCTCTTTGTCGTCCTGTTTAATTGAATTCGAACCGGAATTTTCATAGGATTCGAACCGCAACGGGTTTTTAGCCCGATCGACAACGAGGTTGCCCGAACGACTCCGGATGACGAAACGGACTGCGTCGATGCGTCCGGAACGTCGATTTTGCTTGAGGGGGACGTTCGTTTCATTGTGACGGCGCGTCTTGGGGAAAATACATGTTTAAGTGTTAATTATAATAATAAATAATATTTTATTATTATTGTTATTATTATTAATAACTTATTTTAAAAAACTCTTAATCTAAATCTATTTCCCTCCCCGCCTCATTCCTTCGAACCCGTGTGCCTGCCTTAGCCCTAGGATGGCTCGTTCGGTCGCCCGGCCCGCTCCTTCTTCGTGTCATTGGGGGGGTTTCGTTCCCGCGTTCGCCTCTCGCACGCGAGACAAATCTCGCAGACGCCCATCCCTCGTATCCTATCTTCTGCAATATGGGTTCGATCTTCTCTGCGAGGATCTAATCCTCTGCATCTCTCGATCCCTCTGTCGTATCTTCTTAATCATTCGTCTCCTCTGCCCTTAACATATATGAGAGCTCCTCTGTGAAGCTTCTAAGAGTCCAAAAATCTAAGGGAGAAAAACTCTGCTATTTTTCTTTCTCGCTCACTTCTTTGATCTTCTGGTGCTTGAATCGGTTTCCTCCTGCTGTTGGGAGAGGAAGTGAAGTTGTGGACTGCTTTTAAAGTTTCTGTGTTACTTTCTTTTTGCTTCAAAGAGGTACCTTTTTCCCTTTCCCCCTGTGTGTTGTCTGTGTTCGGCCCTGCTCTTTACCGAGCCCCTGTGCGTTGTCTGTGTTCGCCCTGCTCTTTACCGAGCCCCTGTGCTTTATTTGTGTTCGTCCTTGTTCTCTGCCGAGCCCTGTTAGCATGCTAGAATAGGGAGATTACTATTTGCCTCATTCCTAAACATGTTCTAACTTACTCTTTATACATTTGTTATGTGGGAATGACATTTAAAAGCTTGAGGGTGTGTATTTTTTTCTCCCTCCCTTTCTCTGTGCTTTACTGGCTCTCAGTTTTAACCTTGTCGAGCCTCTGATGATGATTTCAGGGTATGGTTTAGTACTCTAGTTGCCACTAAGCTTGTATTTGGAAATGTTTATCACTCAAAGCATGTGAAAGATAAAAAATATGCATATATGTTTGAAGTTAGATTTGGCATGCTATTAGTCCTTTCTTTTACTTTGCTTATCTAAAGTGTTGAAGTCATGGCATGTTTACTATCTTCCAAGGCATACTTATATTGAAAGTAATTAAGAGGATGGTCTTGAAATAATTGGCCCTTCTCATGAGCATGTTAGTATGTGTATTACGAAGCTTTCATCCACTTTCACTCAAAGCATGTGGTAGTTCTATTTTGAAATGTCTTAAAAGCATGAGAATATTTCTCTAACTTTTATTGTGGCTTAGTGTTGGAGGTCTCAATTGCAGCTTGGTTTTCGACCCTTGTTGGGTTCGGGTTTTAGCCTTGCTTGGCTCGGTTTAGTCTTTAACTAATCTGGGATTTGATTAAAAAACTTGGGTTGCCTCGGTTTTACCTTAAGATGACTGGGATTTTAATTTCTGTTAAGGCTTGGGTTTTAATCTATGCTTGGGCTCTGTTTTGGCTTTGAATGGCTCGACTTTAGCTTTCCTTGGAGCTCGGATTTGCTTGTTTTGGCTCTTACCCGAGAGCTGGTTTGGTGGTTGGGCTCGGTTTTGCTTGTTTGACCTCGTTTTGGCCTTTGAATGGTTCGGTTTCTGTCTGGTTCTGCTCCTACCCGAAAGGTAGCTTGGGAGCTTGATTTGGTTTGTTCTTAGTCCTACCCGTGAGCTTGCTGGCAATCCCTTGGGGTTGTTTAGCTCCTCCTACACGAAGTGGCTTGGGTGTTGATTGATGAGTCAAGTTTAAATGTATGTCTTTGCCCTATCTATAAAGTGAGGTGATTGAAGGATGTGTTGAACAATTTCCTTATGTTCTACTTGGTGAAATTGAATTCGGTTTTGAGGCTTTGTGAGGGTTTGTCCATTCACTCTCCTATGTATATCAAATATCTTCATATAATCGATTTGGGTTGCCTTAGTCGTGAGCCTCCTCTCCTTTTGGCCTCAGGTTGCCTTAGCCGTGAGCCTCCTCTCTTTTTGTCCTCGGGTTTGCCTTGGCCGTGAGCCCCTGGTTGCCTTAGCCGTGAGCCTCCTCTCTTTTTGGCCTCGAGTTTGCCTTGGTCGTGAGTCACCTGTGGGAGTTTATTCAGGTCTGGAGCTAGAGGGTGCTGATATTGGCTTTTACCCGTGAATTTTCTTGGCTTTACCTCACTTAAGCCGTAGACCATACACCTCAGTGCATTGGAAAAATTTCGTGTTTGTTTGAGGTGTAAGGCTATGGATTAATTTGGAAGTTGGAAGATTTTGATACTAACTTGGAGTTTGAGAGGATTTGCAAGCCTTATTTGGGAGAGCATTTGGTTGATTTGATTAATCTTACGTCTTTGGGGTTTGAAAAATCAGCGCAAAGTAGCATTTTATGTTTGTTAGGAAAGACCTTGGGTCCTACTTTTCCGGGTCTTTTCGATAGGAGTTTTGAGAACTTAGCCATTCTCCTTTTCGGTGTTTTAGATGGATCAGTGTCTCCTCTCTCTCACCCCATTTTTGTTCTTTTTTTTCCTTGCTTCTTGGTTCGATTTTCGATGCTTACGTCCGACGCATAAGTGTCCACGTATAGTCTTTTGTTATACGTGAAACCATCAAGCAAGTTCGCAAATAGTTTGTTTTGGGGCGTAGAGTGGTGATGATAAAGGCACATTGAAGATAGAGCAGAAAGATGTCCTATCTTATAACATCAAGATCCAGGTATTTGATGAACAATAGGATAACGGTATCCTTCACCGACATAAGTCTAGCGGAAATTGGCTCGAATCTCCTCAGGTAGTTGGCAATCCCACGCCCGACAGCGTAATCGACCTGTGAACAATAAAAAAAATCATTAAAACTTATTTCAAAAAAAAATAAAAATATATTTTTCGCTATAAAATAAAATTTGATGATCTTTTTTTTAAGACCTATGTGCATGTCAAAAAAAAACATAAATTTTAAAACATACTTTAAAACTGGTTGTCCACCTGACAAATACTTATTTAGGCTGGGAAGTAGCCCTCTAGGTGAGGTTCAGGACATACTTCTAGCGAGTGGCGGGTTCAATACATTCGGGTGACCGAGTAGCCTTTGTGGACCCTCAAGTACATATACATATATCTGAGCCTAGCCCCACATGAGTGTTTGCGGTCCCCCTTACCCGAACTTTTTTTTTTGTTGTTTTATCGAAACTTTGGGACAGGGCACTCGTGTTTCTTTTCTTTTCTTTTCGGATTTCTCTAAGATTTTTGAAGATTTTTACTCGAGTCTTCTCGTTGATTTTCTCGAGTTTTCTGTCATGAGTCGTTGTTACACTCTTCTTCGGATTTACTGGATGATTTTTGCAATGCATTTCAGCTTGCTATATTTAAAAAACAGCGGATCTCTCGGGCACACATGTTTGTTTTACGTTTACAGCACTTCATATTCATATTTCTACATGCTATTGTTCTGTAAAGCATGTTATACTGTTTCTTTTATTGTACCTGCTACCGCTCTATATAGCATGTTATACTGTTTCTTCTACTATACCTGCTACTGTCATGTATGGCATGTATAATGTTTCTTTCATTGTGTTTTCTACTGTTTGTCCTGTACTGCACATTTTATATTGTATAGTCTTAAGCATGCCTTCTTTTCATATAGGATGTTTAGAGGACTATTACCATAGGGTCGTTTGATTTGACATCATAACTGGACACCCTAACAAACTTAAACTCGTCACAACAAGGAGTTGGGAACTAGCGCGGTGGACAGCAGGACCATCTTCAACAGCAAAACATGTTTTCCCCAGTTAAACTATTCCTTTCCTAGAAATTAGAATAAAAATTCATAGGATTTCGAGGTTGTTCATCTAGTGCAACATAAATCCTCAACCTTTTCGTCAGGTATTCGTATGGCTCTGTTGTACGATCTAAACCCCAACTTGTTTTAGGATTCTAAGCTTGTCGTTCATTACGACCTAAATCCTCACATCTTCCAGGCTATTTGTAAGATCGTTTCACACGAATGTAAGCTCTAAGTAAATAAAATTGGTAGGATAAAACACTTGAATATTTTTCCTCAAAACCGAAACCAAACCATATGGTAGACTGGGAAGCCACCGAGGATCTCCTCTGGATCTGTGGCATCCCCTAGTTCTTCTTCATTCGGATCCTGTATTAAATGTTCCAAGTTTGAATCATTCTCTTTTGCACACCTCTTTGTCCGATTTCGTTGAAAGGTCCTATC
>NEWO01000004.1:999450-1024646 GCA_003013225.1 Phalaenopsis aphrodite
TATATATATATATATATATATATTGAAAACCCAAAAGGCTAATATATTAAATAGAAAGAAAGATACAGATACACAGTGTGGGAGGGCACAAGCATGGCACCCTGCCCACACAAAAACCAAAAATGATTCCAAAACTAGAAAAAATAGAAAAATGGATTAGATACTTAAATAAAAAGCCTAAAGTGTCGAAATACATAGTATTAGGTGGCTAGAGAGCGTCCAATTTTGGTCTTGCATCTGCCTCTAGTTCTAGGGAAGGAACAAGCTAATAAGCTGGTAAGATGATTGTCATTGCCAGTAGTAACTAATGTATCATCCAATATGCTCCTGAGTTAAAGTCGGACTCCATTCTTCTTCCTCCTCCTGGAATAGACCTGTTATTCCTCTTTCGAAGAATCAGTCTGATGGGGCGGTAGAGCTGAAGCAGAAGGAATATAAACCGTAGTACCCACAATAGGTTCTAGTATCTATGAAGTATGAGTTGTCTCTAAACCGGATACTTCCTGAAGAAGTGGAGCTACAAGACTCTCATGATTATCAGTTTGAACACTATCATTTGTAGGTAATAGTTAATCAGTATTGTTTCCTATGACGATTGAAGGTGTCAACATCTCATCACTCTCAGTAACAGTAACAGCAACAGCAACAGCAGTGTTAGGGGGGAGTCCTCAGGGGAAACAGACACCTCCTGTCTAGTAGTATCCTTTCCAGATGAAACTAAAATGTCCAGAGCAGTGGAGTTAGACCCATCCTTATTCACTTGAACCTTAGATTTCAATTTTAGATGAAACTTATGGCATTTATCAAGGACATGATCAAACATCTTACAGTTGGTACAATATGGAGGTTTGTGCTACATGACGATTGTTGCTAATAATCATTATGGGTTGTGCCTAGCCAGGCTTCAGTAACATCAGGTAAATTAATATCCCTTTTCACAAATATTATGGCCACCGAGGGTCTGGTTAGGTTGAAAGTAGGCAGATCTAAATTCAAAGGATCCCAAAGGATGGCCCAATAGAGTAGAAAATCTGATGGAGAAAAAAATGCAGCTTAAGACCAGGTAAACTAAATCATACTGGTACAGTGGGAATTTCATGATTTGGGTCAAAATCAGGAGACCACTTGAGTAACTTCATTGATTTTTCTGCGATATTAAGATGTTTCTTAAAGAAAATTCTGGTGTACTCTTCAGTCATTGTTAATTGGATCAACAAATGTCTCACATTCATGAGTCTCACTTTTCATTTGCCTACTCGTTTAAGATCATCAACACTCTTTCTGATAACATTCATAGAAGGGTGTCCTCACTGAAATTTTCCAATGAGATCAAACTTAAATTTTTCCATCAAGGTAGAAATTTCTGATTCAAAGAAAAAAATTGTTGTTTTTTCACATTTCCTACTTCCTTTCTTAACAAAAGGACAATCATTTGTACCCTCGCAACATTTCTTATAATTTGAGGGAAATATCACAACGGACTCCACCTTGGGGTTACCCACCACGTGGGCAAATGAAAATTTGTCTGGCTCAACCAAAGAAGAAAGAAGCGCCATCAGAGCAAGGAGAGCTGTTGGAGTTAAGTTATAGCAAGGTTGCTGACAAAAGTGTCGGGCAGGATGCCAGAAGAAACCAACCGTCGGGCATGAAGCGAGTCTTTTGATGAATTTTCTATCAGAACAGCTGTCAGAGTCTTCAAGTCTTCCCTTCAAGGGCGGTCAACAAGTCTTCCCTTTCCCCGACCCCTTGTACCTTTGTTGTCTTCTTCAGCTCTCATACTTCCCACCTGCACTTCCAACCATCCCTTCCCCATCCACATCTCTGTTGCAACTCTACCCCTATCAGCAACGGCCACCTACAACAGCCATACTTTCACCCTCCAATCTCCCAACCACAATCCACACCATCTGCTAGTTGTCATTCTCCAGCCATCCCAACTGCAGACTACCTTCATTCCCCTATAGCCCACCTCCAACAACAATCCTCCTACCGCCAGCAACTTCCAGACTTCCTTCACTATCTAGTCACTAATCACAGCACCACCACCCCCATCCTATTTTGAGTTTATGTGTCATGTATTTTGTTATTTACTAGTTCTATATTTTGATTGTAATCTCTATTTGATTTCAGTAATAAAAGTTGTATTTCCTATTGTTGTTTAGTTAAATCTTATATCACTTGGGAGATCAGTAAAAGGCCAACTGGCTGCAAGTAGCCATTCGAAAAAGTTCTAAGAGGTATCTGACACCTTCCTAGAGGTGCAACAAAGTATTATTAACTAAGAGTCAAAGAAAGACAAAAATTTCTCATTGACTTTGTTGAGGTGCATCAAGGGCCAATTGGAGCACCAAAGAGAGCCGAGGAAGAAACGGCTGGAAAAAAGGGACGAAGAAAAAACTTGATTACTTTATTTCTTTAGCCAGTAAACTAAGGATCTTAAAGAAGAAAACCAATATCAAATTCCATAGCAATGAACAAAAAATAACAAATCTTCCAAAAAGAAAACAAATAACAACCAAAATTTAAAAATGAGAAAATAAATAGCACAATTCTTTATGCAGAGACTATAATTTTTAACAAACTAAAAAACAAATCTTCTTTGAAGAGTTGACTGCCAAGTGCCACAACACTTGCTTGGCTTTTTGGACAAAATCATGCAATGCAAATTTCTACCAGCCTGTCTGGTTCTTTCACCGGGCCAATATAGCAATTCCAACTCTAAGGGGCTAGCCGGCCCCCTTGGCCCCTGCTTTTAATTAATTAGCATTAGTGTTAATTTTAGTTTTCTTTGGGATTATACATACGTTGTTATGGTCTGGTTTTAGATAGCTTTGATTTGGTTTTATGAATTTTGAGAGGCTCTCAAGTTTACTCCACTAAGAGTGTTGTGTTCTTGCTCTTACAAATGATGTATTTGTATCTTGTTAGAGTGTAGGTGATGGTTCTCCCCCAACGACATTCCTCAACAACCAAGCAACTGAACCCTTCATGTGCCTTAAACCGACACCAGACACCGTTTTCCTTAGTCATTTCCCTCTTATTTTCCATTGAATCTTGTTTCAGGTATCCTCCTCTCCTTCCACAACATCCATAGATCTCAATCCTACAAAATACCATATTTGGAGGTGTCATTTGGTATCAGAGTTAAACCATAATCCCAATTTCTAACCTTAACTCTAATTGTTTTTCATAGATCCAAATTTTATACTCTTAACCAAAAATATACAAAACCTAACATTTTTACTTCCATTAAAAATAGTCCCAACAACCTCTAACTAAACCTCAAACTTTCGGCCAACCCTAAAACATACACTTCTACACTAGTCGAACCCCTAAGCAAGAGCAGCTTACTATGCCGCAAAAAAACACACACACACACACACAAAAAGGGATATCTAAAAGCTTATAATAGATGATATTTAGAGAAATTCTTCCAAATGCCTCAAAGGCTTGCTACATTTAAAAAGAGACAATCTGAGGAAGTCATTCATAACCATAATGGCGATTCGTCGTATCAAGAAGAAGTTAACTGCTTCCACCAAGAGGTCTCCAACATTAAAGAACCAATACCCAGACGATTTGACATTAAAGTTAGAAAAGAGACAATATGATGTTGGGTTGGGACACGAGCGAAGCGCGGGACGCAGGCACGAGCAAGGCACAGGACACGTGTTTCGGCTAAACCAGTATGGGGAGGATCTGGTTCAGCCTTATGTTGGACCAGTCGGCCTTCTAAATGCGAGATTTGCCGCTCACGTCTCCTCCTCTTACTTTCCTTTCCTTGCCTCCCCAATTTCCCTATTACCGCTTCTTCTTCCTTCCTGATTGTCACCCAGATGGGAAATTTTCTCTTCCTATTTTATCTATTAGTCATCAAATATATGTTGTTTTGCTTGTTAGGCTTAGTTTTTGCTTGTTGTTACTTCAGAATTTCCCTCGGAATCTTCTCCTCTCCATGCTAGGGCTATATTCGACGACGGGTGGTGCTTTGACCATATCCTACTCTGAGGTGGTGTTGTATCTCGATCTATCATCTTCCCTACACCTTCTCCTTCATTTCTCATAGCGGTCGGCCTCTCCAACCTACAACCCCACACCCTGCGACCCCTTTCATGTAGCATTTCCTTGTTGTCCAGCCATCCAACCTGCATTCCAGTAGCCTACTGCCCCTTCCTGCAGCATATTATTGCTGTCAAGCCCTCCGGCCTCCACCCAAGCACCTTGCAGGCCCTTTCCTGCAACATATTATTGCTGCCAAGTCATCCAACCTCCACCCCAGCACTCTGCCGCCCCTTTCCTACACCACACCAGGGTTGTCCAGCCACCCATCTCACCCCAGCACCCGATGACCACACTTCTTGCATTTGTATATTCTTCCCCACTCTGCCAGCCCACCTACTAACCTCCAAATCACCCTCTCTACCCACTCCACAGCCTTCGGCCCCGATTCTCTCCCTTACCACTTCGACGACGCCACCACCGACCTCTGATCTTCTCTTCCGGTCATAGTCGACGAGTCGTGTTGTTTTTTTCCTTTCCATTTTGAGTCGAGTTGTGACCCAAAGTCAATATCAATAAAAGTTTGACTTTGTTTCCGCCAATTTCCTAACTAGTTCCGATATCACAATAACTTAGCAGCGAAGATCATCTTGGTATATTTTGACAGTATGGATTTAAACTGTTCATTGAATGGATCCAAACCTTCGAAAAAATCTTTAAGTACAAAAATGTTCCACAAGACAAGAAGAGTCAAATTGACAACAATCAAACTGAAGAATAATGCTTCCTTCTGGTGAAAAAAAAATTGAAGCATCTTCGAAAGAGCCTTCGACGCTAAGATCGCTATGTGATCCAAGATGAAGAGCATGCATGATGTAGTCCAAATAAATATATTCCCCTGCATTATCGACAATATATATTCATAAAATCCCACAAGATGCACTTTGAGAAAGTTATCAATGGAATATATGACCAAATTTGAACGACTAATGCTGAATTATGAGTTGGTGGAGACAGAAGCACATTGTAATGTGTTACCCAAGAGGATTGAAGCCATCAATCAGTAATGTGGTTTAGTTATAGATGTATTGGTCCCTCTTAACATGCAGACCTTAACTTTAAAGATGGAGTGGAAACAAAAAACATGTTGGGATCACCACACTCTACAGATAGAGCTCTACCCTAGGGTTAAGTAGCGAAAGTACACCTGCCCATGCACCCAAATTGGCCCCACGTGAGGCAAATTCATCCCAAAGTGGAGAGAAAGTGGGTGAATCCAACACCCCCAAGATACTTCCAACCAGAAAGTGTTGTAAGCACCATGATGTTAGGCATGTAGCATCCAAATGCCCAAGCAGAAAAAATGATCTCTTTCACTAAGCAGGACGCAATTAAAAAAGCGGATAATGACACTCAGAACACTAGAGAGTGAGGATACGGAGTATCATATTCTTGTAAACAAGGGAGAGTTGTTGGTTGTTCAACATGTCCTTTAAAATCGGCCCAAGGGAGAGAAACAGTTGCTTCACCATAAAATCTTTTGTGATCATTCACCGAGAAGTAAAATGTGTGAAGTTTTATCATTGGCATAGATAATTATAAGTGTGGTGTCTACCCAAATAGTGGGCAAATGAAACTTTAGCACGTAGAGGCACACTCAACCTTATTCCATGTCTTGGTTAAACAAAGGAAATGAGATTACAGTCAATAAAAAATGACAAACGAAATTCTTTATCAAAAATAAATTTCAAGAGTAGATGTAGTCTGACATTATGTCTATTGATATCTATCATATCCTATTAGATTGCAACTGATAGTATGAATGTTGCACACATCATAATGGCAACAAGAACACATATTCCATGAATAAAAAGCAAATCACACTTAGCTTGGAAGGAGTCTAAGATAACAGGCATTCACGTGGAGTCCGAGACCATAATGCCCCAACTACTGTTCTACGGTCCTTTAAAGAAGCACCAATAGGATTATCCTTGGTGCTCCTAGAAGGCGGTGAATCTGAAGAACTAATACTAGACATAAGGTAGGCCTAACTGAAAGAATTTTAGGATGTCCTGACTAACAGTCTTTCTCATGAGTTGCTACCACTGAGAGAAATCCAATATGACTTAGATTTTATCTCTGAATCAATTCTTCCCAATGAAAGAGAATGTGAATTTGGGAATTGAGGCATTTTTCCATAGCAAGGTAAGGTATAAGCCTCAAGGCGGATCAGGGCGTAGACCTTAAAACAGAAAAATTAAAAACTTTAAAATTAAACATGATTCATAAATATGGCAAACCACAAATCTCACTCTTAAATGTTAATATAAATCAAAAATTAAAAATAAGATTTAAACATTAAAATTTAAAGTACTTGCTTAAAATTAAAATGACAGAAGGATTAGAATTAATTGTAACATCATCATTTTTACTATCTTAAGAAGAATTATCATAGGTAATAATTATCATCCTCAAATTCCTTATATCATCATCTTCGAAATATTTTTCAGTTTCCACATCTTTCGTTTTACTCCATACGTTAATTAATATAAAATTAATTATAATTTTAAATAAAATAACAAATTAATAATATCATTAAGTAATCCATTGTACTTAAATTATATTTTTGGCGTTTTTGAAGCTTCAAACCCACTTTAATTATTTCTTTTAAGTGATTTTGAAATAGAAGTTGCTCCAAATTTAAGAGCCCTTTAGCCCCTTTCAAAGTTAACTTTCATATATTCATTATCATTGTCATTAAAGGTTATTTCTTCATCTTCAAACTAAAAACTTTCATTATTTTTAGGTGTTAAACATTCATCATCATATATCATCAACAATCAAAAAATCTATTGCATCACCATCATTTCCGTATTTTTGTAACTTCAAGAGTCTATCGTTTATTTTTAATTGAACATAGCATAAACTAACTTTTTCATTCGACCTACAATCAATCAATTTCTTTTTTTTATATGAAGTTAGTTGAATATGCTTCAATTACACTCACAGAAATTGAACAGGTAAGAATGAAAATTTTTACATTAAAGGTTTTGTTTTCATGCACATCATCACCGATTGTGCACACCAATATTCTAGCATAAAATTAAATAAAATTAGTAATATATATTAAGATAAAAACATATATATAAATAAATAACTCATAAATTTAAAATTATGGGTAAATCCAATTTACTGGGAGAGTGTATTTTATAGCATGCTTGAGCTGTTTTAAATCCAAACATTTCATTCTTCATGAAAACCTTCAATTTAATCATTAATTTTAAGATAATCAACCTAAGAGACAACTTTATACACACATGCATATAAATCAGTCATAATCTCTTCATCTACATGAAAATTCTTATCATAATAAAATTGAGGATTCAAATAATATGCACCAAAATAGCTTATTATTCTCACTAATTTCTTATATTTATTTATAATTTTGTTTCTTGCTCTTCAAAATAGCTTATTATTTTCTCCTTTGCTTTGTTCATAACTTCAAAAATAAATCTCATAGCAGGAATCCTCTCACCATTGATCATTCATAATACTTCCCTAAAAACCATGTAATCTTCATAACACAATTAACACTATGTCAAAATGAGTCATCTCTCATAATATTCTTATTCACTTGTTCTCCTTCACATTATTTTGCCCATGAATTTTTATCTCACTCTTCAAAAGCAAACATAACCTCTAAATATTATCGTAACATTTTAAATCTTTATAAGATCAAATAAGTCATGCAAATCTTATAACAAGTGATCAGATAATTTATTTATCTCAGAATTTTCCGATCGAGCTTAAAGCCTAAAATTGGTTATAAATAAATTTACTTATAAGCCTCAAAAAGCTTATTGATAGCTTATTTCCAACTTTGTGTTCCAGGTCCATGTGTGATCTGTATACACGCACGTTCCGCTTCTGCATGCAATTTATCTCCACATGCGCTCCCTCATGTGCAAGGCAATGTGCTCAATTCTTCTTCACCCAACCCTTCTCACACATAAGATCACTATTGCAATTTCTCATGTGCTTCTATCTCTCCCGTAGTTCCCACAAATATTGTTATTAAACTTCTACACCGCATTTTGGAGTTGAGTCATTGTTCAGGCCGCTAATGTCTCTAAGCGTGGCATCATGTGTCCTCTGGCACCTAGACCGTCCCTCATTTATCATCAACTTCTGGTTTCTTAATAGCAAAGGATTTATGCTCTTTTCATCACATTCGTTTTCATGTTTGTACCCTAGTGTTCCATATAGAGATCCTTGCCAACCCAATTTCTTTGGTTCCCCTTCACGCATCAACATTTCATTGGATGCCATCCCATCCCTCTCCATTAATTTCTCGTAACGTTTTGGATGACACCAAAGTGATATCACCACCCTAAATCTCATATTCTCTCAAATGATTTATGTGCCACTTACTACACAGTCTCTATGCTCATTTGCTAAAGTTCTTTGTGCTTCGAATATTGTAAGTTTTCACCCCAATCCATCAAAAAAAATTCAATAATTTTTCAAAACAACTCAAAAATATTGTAACAAAAACAACTTTTAACTTATCAAAGCAATCATACCCTTTTTACCAATGAGGAGATATTTACGTATGTTTGATCACTTCTCTCAATTATTGATAAATTTTCAATAGTTGACACCAATTTTGGTAATTCGTAAATTAATGTCTAATTTATCAGCAATCATCATATGAATTGATATTAAATTTGTAAATTAATGTCTAATTAATGGGTAACTACTCCATTGAACTCATCCGCAATCATCACATCATCATATGACCTTTAGAATCAAACTAGACTAGACTTTTTCCACATGTTATATCACTAACTTCACAATACACATGTTAAAATGATCCCCATCTGATTGCTTCATGTAACCCTCTATTACTACAAATTGGAACTCATTTCCATAAATGCTTGCATTATTTCAACAAATTTATTTGCTTTTTTCTTTACATTTAAAAAAAAAAAATTGTTAGTGAATGTCGTGACAAACATTCTTTCCTTCTATAGCTAGAATTTTAATGAAATTAACTTTAATCTCCATAAATGAAAGGGTATGGATTACATCTTCGTCAAGGGCATATTAATAGGTTACAGAATTTTAGCATATCCCATAGTAGTGCTCGACCTATTACATTTTTTTGCATAAATTCCCAAATTATTTCAAGGTTCATCCAGAGCTAAGAAAATTTAAATATCATGCACAATTTTTTTCCACCAAAAGCTCAAAATCAACCTTCTATCCAATTGGTGGATGAACCCTGCTTCATCATTTTAGGTTTGTTATCAAAATTTGGATCCATATTCACACTATATGAAAAAGATGGTTAATATTCCAGCACCCACACTAGCCCCTTAGTGTCAGCCACTTCATAATCAACTGATATTATCATTAAAAATAATACTCTTGTCCATAAAACACTTTGACTTCATCTTATTTGTGATAATAATAATAATAATAATAATAATAATAATAATAATAATAATAATAACATATCTCAACAAACTATCTAGTTCAAACTGGAGTTTTCGAAGTATTGATTCTCTAATAGATAAGAGATTTAATATTATTTACCCCAAAAGGGGTAGGAATGAGAAGAAAATTTATAGGCACTAAACTATATTCACAAGGTTTCAGAGCTAGATGTTTCAAATGAATAATTTTATAACTTATATTATCCATGGGTTGCATCATGCTTGATCTTCTTGTTATACTTCTTTTTCAACAATTCTTATTAATTATCTTAGTTGTGCACATATGTTTATCTACTTAATATATTTTTCCTTTAAAAAATATATAAATTAGTGTATTTTTATATATTTAGTTCATGTTTAATGAGTTAACACAATACAAGGCACAAAGCGTATAATAATAAGGTTAAACAAGCGGATCATTTCAGATTATTCATCAGGTTGACTGAAAACCCATACAATCAATCGTTTATATGAGTCGTGTTTTGGTTAGTGGGATCTGACTAAATTCATGCTCAAGTCATTATTAACTCATAAAAAAATAACTCAGGCTAAAAACATTATGGCGGGCAGGTCAATTTCAAGTCTAACTAAACCCATTCACCTAAATTGATACTCCCATTTATACTGGCTAAAATTCTTGCTCTTCACCATCATTACTCCAAATATACCCACAAAGAAAAACAAATCAAATAAACTATACAAGTAAAAACCTAAGAAAAACATAAAAAAAAGAAAATTTTATAATTAACCAATGTACGGCTAGATTTAAGACTAGACATAAAAGATGTTGAAACCCCATGTTTTTTAATGTTAACAGGTGTAAGCTCGTAACATTAGAACCATTGTCTTGTTTACTATCTCCATCTAACTTTCTATATGAAGATGAAAGGTGGGTTCTTCACACGTCCATGTCCATCGGGCTCCATAGAAACCATCAAAAGTAGCAGGAAACCACCATCCTTAACAAAAATACAGGAGGGCGGCAATCTAAAGTGCTTCCATGCATAATAAGAAAAACAACTTCAATGATAATCTTTTTGCAAGGCTTCATATTCTTCTTGTTGAAGCACTCAATTATAAAAATAAGGTAATTGAATTGCCATTAGACTCCAATTGTCCTGCTAAGAAGTCAACCATGATAGACCCTCGGCGACCTACCGATATGTACTTGAAGAAGTCTATAAGAGCCTACCATTCAGTTTAACAAATTGAAAATGTGTAGAGAAGGCATTCTCTCATGAATTGCTGCACATCAAAGTTCACTTTTTGTCGGTAAATGTAATGTTTCATATTTTTTAGAGTTTTATTCACTCAAAAGTTTCCTTCCACCCTTGAAATGTGTGCCCCCATATCCAAGTCAAACTGTAGGCATCCATTCTCACTCATGGGCCACAACTAATCTTCAAGCTAGATAAATACATCCATATGACTAGAAGTAATTGCATTGGACAAGAGCCTTTTAGGTTTTCTAAAGGTCTATTGTGTGCATGTTTAACTTGGTACATTGTCATAACATGCATGGTCGCAAATAAAGCCACAAAAGTGCATATGATTGAATGGGAAAACATGCCTACCATCTTATTTTGTGCACCTTTCATCAAGTTGAATTTAATGGGTCGTGTATCAACTTTATATGTTGTGTTGGCTACAACTAGGACATAGTTTGTTGATATTGTAATGATCTAACGATTTGAGTGAAAAATCGGATCCTTCTGCGGCAAAGCATTCCACCAGTAACTCAAAACCTGATAAAAGACAAACAAGGGGTAATTTTTGTGTGCTCTCTAGAACAACTGCAAATGCTAGGCTACTTGTCTGCAGTCATAAATGAAGGCAGCATGAATAATATAGCAAGTTGAATTAGTCTCCCAATCAAATGAAAATTTCATGGCAGGAAAGACTGGTATTGGTGCCTAAGTAATCTTCTTATTGAAATTGGTAGGTGTTCTCTTCATTTTCCCCAACTCAAAAGGGGCAGCCAACACCTCTAAGAGAATGCAAATGTGCAGCCAAATAAGCTAAATGGTGCATGAACTTGCATGAAATCTAAAAAGTTCCCATGAAACTACAAACTTCAAAATTTATGCACATTACAAGCCATGCTCAGATTACTGCTACCATTATCTGAAGTTCTCCTCGACCCATGATAAAAAATAGACAGCAGAGTTTAAGGCCCTCTACCCACGATGACACCTAAATAAACAAGTTTGTGGCTCCCAAATTCACACCTTTTGAGATTAGTTATTGTTTTGGCGTATTTCAAAGCCTCGGAAAAGGAGGAATAGTGGCTCCCCCAAGTTCTCCTGTACATTGCAATGTTGTCAAGGTAAAAAATGGTGAATTTGTAAGGTAAGGATGGAGTATTTCATTCAGCAACCGCATAAGATTTGACGGTGTGTTGCACAATCCAAATGGCATCCTTCATATTTTGTATGGAGCTTGCCTTTTCCTTGATGAATTTTGTCCGACTATGCTCCTCTAGGACCCGAATTTAGTGGTACTTAGATCTAAAAAGCATCTTCGAGAAGTATAAATTTGACACCAGATTGATGAACTCCTCAATTCATGAATAGTAACAATATATAATATGATTTTATTCACTTCTTATAGTCAATACACCTTCATCTCATGCAAAAGTTATAGAAGTGCAAATCAGCATAAAGTATCATTTTAACTTGCTCAAATAAGACTGAACCAAGAGAAGAGAACAGCACTACTATGTGTTTAACAAGCCAATAAAATCTATCATCTAAACCTATTACATTTATAACACCTAAATCTTTCAAATCACATAAAAAAAAACAACAATTTAATTTTTTTTTAAAGTGAAATACACCTTTTCATGCATAGGTAAGGTGGATTGTAGGTAAAAATTAAAGTCCAGGTGATAGATACCTAAATACATGAAAATTGAGTGGCATGTATGTAAATCTTCCTAAAAAGAAACCTTGCAACTTCATGCCAGAAAATAAAGAGGTGTTCGATAGTACACTATTAATTGGATTTAGCCATGGATTTAACTTAAATCCAACCAAACATTAAAACAATAAAAATTAAATCCAACACTCTGTTGAATGCAATTTTCCCGCATTCCCTCTTTCACCTCTCACCTTCCGTAATTTTTAAGACCTAAATTCAGATTTCGTTAATTCGACTGGACTTAAATTTATTCCGCTATGGCTCGCAAATTCTTCAGTCGCAGCAGGAATCAGATAAATCAAGATTTATAGGATTTGATAAATCCTATTCAATATGAATCTAAGATGCAGCCAAACACGCCTTAGTAAGATACACATGAACTTAATCATGCAAACAAGTTCAAGTGAAGTACAAATAAAAAATTAAAAAGCATCTATAGTCATAATGTAAGCAAAATTAAAACGATTTATACACAGAGAAGCATATTAAAAAGAATCTGATTTGATAAATGTTAACCTTTTCCAAGACAAAATTCATGTTCTCTCCCGACCTTAACTTCTCGTTAAACCTGACAGCGACATCTGAATCGACTGCATGAGAATGGAAGGCATCATCTTCTTCCCGCCTTTCCTCATAGCTTTCCAAATCCTGCAACTTAACGCAAGAAGTTTCCTCATGCCCCACCTTCGCTACCCTCTTATTCCCAAATAAACCACTATTGAATACTGCTACTTTTTCTTCTCCCTCCTCCTCCTGACTCATCGGCAAGCAATCCGAAGCCGCATTTCCAACCTTGAAGTTGATCGGAAGCGACCTTCTCGCAGATGGCAGCCGCCCTTTAGACGAAGGCCGGCTGGGCAACGCCGGCGGCATATCATTCGGATTCTCATCTCTCCGCTGAAGAGTCTCGAGCATCTCTTCAAGCGAACTACGGGCAATCATGTCTGCGGGATTCATCCTCGAGTCAAGCTTCAACAATTTTTGATCATCCTCCAGAAAAATTGCACAAGAAAAGAATTGAAACCCCGTCTACTTCTTCCAATTAATTAAAAATTAAAAGCAAATATCCAAATTGATAATTGCCGTGAAAATATCAAGGCGAACGCGGGAAGGCAAGACTGATGGTAATTCCGTTGCGACTGAAAACAAAACCGAACCCTAATTACAGCCGGCCGTTGAGGGACTTATGGGATGAAGAAAACGCCAAAAACGAAGATTCAGGTGGGCTCGTTTCCACAAAATTCAATTTTTTTAGACCAGAAGGAAAATTGTGGATGAAGATAAGAATTTCCGACGGGAAAGACGGAACTGAAAGAAATCTGGGGGATACGTAACGGAGGAAACAATGCTCGTCGTGGGCAAGAAATAGGCGCATTTCTTTAATCGTTAGTGGCTTCGCATTTTTGATTAACAAAAACATGCTTTTGATCTCCAACGGAAGGTCCTAAAGTCGCGGGTTTTTTTTTTTGCTTGGCCGGCCAGGCAGAGTTTATCTCATTGACAGCTTTAAAATTTGTTATATTTGGAGCATTTACATTCATACATTCAATTTTTATATATTTGTAATTTTAATATCTATTTTTTTCATATTTTTAAAAGGGCTTTTCATGTACCACAGCCCTCAAACTTTGTCATTTGCATCTCACACCCCCAAAAATCACATTTTACATGTTAGGGTCTCTATTAAGCCCTCTTTGCATCCTCATTCCAAAGTTGGAAATGTTAGAAAAGAAAAAATGTGATTGTTCGAGTCACCAGAGATTTTAACTGGTCATTGCAGCACCTGTCGCTATCCCCACCTCATCTTACATCAGAAACTACCTCAGCGTTGATGTATGTGCCTGCATCCACTCATCATATCATCATTTGCTTCCTAGCACACCACGAGCCTCATCCCCGAAACCCTCATCTAACTTTCCCTTCTGCCTGCTTCTCCTCGAAACCACTAAAAAAGAACGACGATGGACGGAGGACGTAACAAAGACCCTAGCGTGCAAAATGTGAGTTTGGGAGCTGCTTGTCATGCTCCACCATATTTAAGAAATTGGCAAAACAACTATGAGATGGAAGATTCTACAGAAGACACTATCACATTCTAGAGTATGTTAGAAGGAAAAGCTTCAAGCATAACTCAAGAATAACTTAGAAAGGTCTAGGGTTATGTATGAGAATAGTGTAGAACCATCTAGAAACAAGACAATTCTAATATAATTTAGAAAGTTCTCTTAAGCTTGGGGAGTACTATAAAAAGGAGTCCATCCCCTCATTTGAAGGCATCCAAGAAAACCTTACAAGCTTCCAAGTGTTGTACTCTTTCTTTCTTAGTGAAATGTTTTTTTTTCTCCAATATTTCCCTCCATTTTTCTTCTAAAAGTGTTTTGTACTTACAAGTCTGAGCGTTGTGAGGGCTATATTGATTTAGTGCCAAGAAAGAGCGCTAAAATCACACGGGTGACATCAGATAAGTTATTTCGTGATAATTGGTATCAAAGTCAAGGTTCGAAGGTATGACAAAGAGCATTAAAGAGCACATAATAGAGTCTGAAGCTACTAATGTAGAATCATCTAAACAAGGGCGAGGTCGTCACGAGCAACAAGATCCAACTGCATCCAAACCACATAGGAGGTCCAAGGAGATTATGCACAGCTTTGATTCGCACCTTATTCAGATGGAGGAGACAATGAATGGCATGGATGTCCAGATAGAGAATCTTTACCAAAAGGTTTATGGACTCGAGGAGGAGGACATCATAATCCATTCTACAACCTGAATGTATTGATGCAAAATTCATGCATATTTGAATTAATCTTGTAATTATAATATTTATTGCATGTGAATTTCTGTTATATCACAAGTTTGTATGAAATAACATATTTTTTATATATTATATATGTGAAAAATGTTGCATATACTTGTGTGTAATGATATATAGGTCGGCGAAACCCTTTTGAATATGGGCTAACCATACCGAGGGGCCCACAAAGTAACGACACTACAGGAAATAGTTAGGTTTTCTTGGGTTGATATTTTACATTCCCGGTTTCAATGTGGCTATTAAAACCGACTATATAAATATAAATAAAAAAAACATAATAATAAAAAACCTGATTGCATGTTTTTTTATGATATTTTGGCATATTTGATTTATCACTTTTTTTTTTGCTTCATGATAATTATATATGCACGAAGTACTCATATTTATTTGTTGTTCATACTGCATGCCCCATTTTTCTTATCTTTTATGTTTTAATAAATAATTGTTACTTATTGAGTTTGTTTATCAAACTCGCTTTTTGATATTTTTGCATAACATGTTTTATTCAGCTACTAGTATAATCGTCTCCACTAGAGCATACTTTTCAGTTTTAATGTCTTCTTTTTAGTATTTTTCCTCAGTATTTGTTCTAGCTATCATATTTTTCTTTGTCGGGTCTGATTAATTATTCCATGTTATCATTTATATTTTTAGACCAATTGTATCAGTGAATTTTTCAGTAGTAATAAAATTTACTCTTCTCTTTTTAATTGCATGCAAGTCATTCTTTGAGAAAACAAAATATGTTCATTTCATTTCATCATGTCCTATGTTGTCGAGGTGTATCGCCTTCCATAACCAGAGTGTGACATTAATAATATAAAAATTACATTTGACAACAACTAGAAGTAACTCAAGCTTCAAAAGCGAAGACAAAAAGTTTTCTTCATTATTTCTAACAAAGGTCACAGATGCAAGGTGATACTCTTACACATATGAATGCACCTTGAGCTCGATATTTAATCAAAAAATCATTCCACGTTAAAACCGATTTAGTTTTGATTACAAAATCATGCCACATGATAGTTGATTTAGTTTTAATTGCGAAAACAAAGGTGGTGAACGTAAAATGGTTTCAAATGAGAAGAAACATGTATTGACATCTTTCAATGAAAATAATAGCATAAAAAAGTCAATCTACACTAAAGCGAAAAATTTTGAAATGATCTTTAGGCAACAAAAAAATCAGACCATAAGCAAAATTTCAACTGCCCCGCAGAAGTAGACTACAGTTTGAAAAAGAAACCAACAAACTAGCCATAATGTAATGTTATATTCAAGTAGTAATTAAGCCTCAAAGACACCCTCAGCTCATCAATAAAAAATAAAATAAAAAAACAAACCAGAGGAATAGGAAAACAAGATGCAAACTCAAAACAACAAAGTACTAATTCTTAAGAGCAAATTCTAGCTTAGCAAATCACTTATTCCAAATTAATTGAAAATAGTAAGCACGAAGAGCAAGAGGATAAACTAGTGCAGGGCATAAGCTTCTCACTGATATTAACATCGACCAAAAAGTCCTGATGCCACCTTCAGAACTTTAATTCTGCTTGGCACAGCAGTTGACTTATATTTTCCAATATTTTTTGTACTTCCAACCACAGGCAAAAAAAAATGTGAGTTCTCATCTCTCAATGGGATGGGTTTATACCATTATTTCCTAATCCCATCTTTTGACCCAAAACTTGAAGCTGTTGAACAAAATCCACACCGTTAAGCATGTCAGTAGTACCATACATGATATGTTTTGTGGGTTGTGAGCGCTGTGCTAGCTCCATCAAGCTCTTGTACTCTACATAATGATTTTCACCTATCCTAAAAACAATCCCTTCTTTAAATGGACCCTTCAATTGCGCTCCAGTTCAGGATCTTGGTGTGCGAGTATCATACACCATGTAAGAATCCACTTCAGGATTTGGTTTCCCTTCCATTAATGCTTTAACTATTCTTGTATCGTTGTCTTGCCCTTGATTGTAGATTCTTCATAGCAGCAGTTATAGCACTCAAGGACTGTCCAAAGACCTTCTCAGCCCAATCCACAATGTTTCCCTTGCTGGCAGAGGCCACAGACGAATTCATTGACATGCTCAGGGATTTGAACTTATTCACATGCTGAAATGCGCATGTATCCACTTCAGACTCCCTCAAAGCCGCTTCTACCGATTCAAGTTCTGATTGTGGAGCTGTCTCCATGGAGAGGAAGTAAATTATGGCAAGCAGAAGCTTATCCTCCTTTGTACCTTTATCTTTAAGTTGACTAACATGTTGATATTTATCCACGCTACCCTTACTTGACATCTCACCTCCTAAACTACAAAAAGAATCCAAAGCCCTATTCTTGATCTGACCCAACAACACTGTAGCTAGATTTGTGTGTTTGTCAATCACCTTCTTCCTCTCAGTAAGCTCCGAAAGTGAATTAACAGCATATATCAGGTGCTTCGTGTTTCCAATCAGATAGGTGCCATCAAATTCAGCACCTCTTTGCCCGCCTGTATGCCGATTCACCTCCTCCACATCCTGACTCCTCTCAGTAAACTTATCCTCCTTTGTACCTCTATCAAGTGCTTCGTTTTTGTCTAAATGTTTTTTGCTACGTCCTCTAGTAAAAAAAATATAATTGTTAAACCCCTTAGGTAGGATGAAGCTAAACTCTTATTCATCGAGATACATATTGGTCTAATAGTTGAATTTTATCAAAAACTCCAAAGTTAAGTGTGCTGCTCAGAAATATCGTTTGGTGTGATGGTTGGAATTTCATTAGAAAGTCTAAATTTAAGCATGCTCCTGCAGGAGCACTCCTGAAAAGGGTGATTTTCAGGCTTCATCTTTTGACCAAGAAGTCCTAAGTTCAACGCCTTGCATATGAAATATAGGGGTCATTTAAGTTAGAAGTTATGACAAAAGAAAAGAGATGAGAAAATGTACCCAAAAGCTTGGCATCTCGACCCATTGTCTTCAAGCAGCAAGATGACCAAAAAAGCTTCATAGAACTAACACATGAATAGTGTGCCAATTAAGAAGGAGCATTGATTTCTATACCATTAATTGCTACCCAACTACAACCGGGATTTTTCTGAACACCTCTCCCATACTCTTCCTTCCTCAACGCATCCTCATCCTCGTTGAGCCCATCTGCACCATAAATTTTCGACAATACAGCATAAGGTGTTGGATTCTCTGGTTCAAGCTCAAAAAGCTTATGAAATGCAAGCTTCGCCAGATCGGAATTCGAATGCTGCGCCGTAGCACCAAGCATAGCTCCCCATGCCGCTGAATTCGGGCCATGAGGAATGGAGTTGATTAAACTCAAAGCTTCTTTCAGAAGACCGGCACGGCCTAACAGATCAACCATGCAGGTGTAGTGATCAGGCCCTGGTTCAATGCCATAAACCGACCTCATAGAATCAAAGAAATGATTCCCTTCTTCAACCAAACCAGAGCGAGAACAGGCTGCAAGTATTGTGAGGAATGTGATTTCATTGGGCATATGACCATCTCCCTTCATCCTACTAAATAAATCAATTGCTTCCCGTGCCAAACCATGTTCCGCAAATGCCGTTATCATCGAGTTAATGCATACAATGTTTGTGTTTCTGATGCTTGAGAAAATCCAGTATGCTTCTCTGAGATTTCCACATTTTGAATACATGGAGATTAAGGAGCTGAGAATAAATATATCCGAATCTAAGGCCATTTTTACAGCACAGGCATGGATCTGCATGCCTTCCTTCAATATTGCCAGACTAGCCAAGGCTCTTAAAATGCTGCTTAGCACCAAAGGATTGAGTTTGATCCCTTCTCTTGCCATTTTGTTAAACCATTGACATGCAATTTCATGCTTTCCATTACGAACAAGACCGGAAACTATGGCGGTCCAACCAAAATCATCTTTTTCAGGCATCGATTCGAATAAACTGATCGATTCCTCTGTCCACCCTCTTCTCGAGAAACCCGTCACCATGGAAGTCCAAGAAACAACATCCTTATGTGGCATAGAATCAAAGAGAGCATGGGCCTCTTCAATTTTATCCTGTTCTACATATCCTGTAATTAAAGAATTCCATGAAACCACATCTCTTCTGCTCATGTAATCAAACACTTTCCTGGCATTATCTATGTTATCAGCCCTAAAGTACATGACAATCAGAGTATTGTCTAAAAATATATCATGCTCAAAACCCAT
Source organism: Phalaenopsis aphrodite (assembly GCA_003013225.1). Classification (NCBI taxonomy): domain Eukaryota; kingdom Viridiplantae; phylum Streptophyta; class Magnoliopsida; order Asparagales; family Orchidaceae; genus Phalaenopsis; species Phalaenopsis aphrodite. The sequence goes on from NEWO01000004.1 coordinate 1,018,872, forward strand.
TACAATCGCCAGACCATGAATCTGAGTCCCTTCTCTTATTCTGCCAAATTTAGTGCAAGCATCAAGCATGATTGAAAGCGTGGTCGAATTGGGATTCATATTTTCCTTTCTCATTTGTGAGAAAAGACACAGACTTACTTCTAAATCTCCGAGTTTGGCATGACCCTGTATCATAGCAGTCCAAGAAATCACATTTTTCACTGGCATCGCTTCAAAAGCCTGCCTTGCTTCCAGAACCATCCCATTCTTGCAGTATCCATCAACCATGGAGCTCCAAGTAAAAACATCCCTGAAAAGCATACCATGGAAAACTCGATCAGCCTTTTCAATTTCACCAACTCTCAAATACGCATTAATCAAAGCATTCGAACCAATCGGTTCACGTAAACCAGGCGGCATCCTCCTGTATACTTCTTCGGCCTGCAAAAGCATTCCTCCCCTGGCAAAACCGGTAATCATTGCAGCATAGGACACGCTGTTTTTTTTAGGCATTGCAGAAAATAACTCATAAGACTCCAAAAGAAACTTTGGATCCCTTGCATAGGCGGAGATCATGGCGTTCCACGAAGCAGCATTTCTCCTGGGCATTTGTTCGAACATCTCGCGTGCTTTAGATATCTCGCCATTATCAGCATATGCCGTGAGCATGGCAGTCCAGGAAACAACGTCACGGAAGGGCATGGTGTCGAAGATCGAGCAGGCTTCATCGAGATTGCCTTCTCTTCCTCTTTGTGTGATCTGGGAGTTTAAGAACGCACGCAGTTTGCCGGATTTTCTTGCTTGGGGAATCTGCTGGACCTGACATTGCGCGTTGTGGCTACTGGTAACTAATTGTGAGAAACTTAAAAGAAGAAACCATTGGCGATAGGACTTCGTGTCAGATTTCCTTAACATGATTGCTTTCATGGAAGAATGCCACGAAACAGAATCGAAAATGCATCCATTTCAAACTCTTCTTCCTATGAAACCGATTTGTTATTTTAAAACACAATTCAGAAGGAGTAGCAAACGACATGTGATTGTAAAGATGAACAAAGAGATCATCAGCTAGACTTGAATACAAACTATATGGATTCTTATAATAATGAATCAAAACGTATCGCTGAGATTGATAAACTCGAAAAGAACAAAAATTTAAATCTTTAGCATTGCCTGGTCATGTACATAAGCCAAGCCAAACTCGATGACTAGTTGGTTGCTTACCCTCCCAGCTGCAATCTTACACTTATGATACTGGCTGATATAGATTGGCCGGTATAGGGGAAAGCAGCTCGGTCTGCAACATTTTTCTATTTTTCTACAACGGCTAACATACTTGACACGGTGTTTTTAGGGCAGCCCGTGCTTATCATGCGGCCCGCGGGTCAACTACGGGTCGACCCGTAGCCTGCGTTTAGTGTAAAAATAAAATCATGTTTAAGGATAAGCGGACAAAACACGATCCAAACGACGCCGCGGTGCTTTAAACAACGGCACTTATAAGCTTCCCAAACTTGCCCTTAGTAGGTGAGACGGGTCGGTCTGCAACATCCTCTCTGTAAACCTTAACCTGGGCGAACTGAACTACAATTTGTTGCTAGCCTGCTACATTGTCTTCACCTTCTCGTGGAAAAATATTAGGTGCTTAGTTTTCATCGATGTGGACTCTAGTACAACTATAATTTATATGATTGTACTCATGATTGTCTTCATGAATACAATTGAGTACAACATGATTATACTGGAGTTCTCATCCCCTACATATTATTCTCTCCCTCATTGAGTTGTTTGTTGTGAGGAATTTACATAAGTACAACACAAATCTATCATATTGATTTACCATTACTGAGATTTAGTGAATCTGTATTTATTAAATTCCCTCCCTTGTCGGATTTATTAAATTCAGATTTAGCATGAATCTAAGGCAAAATTCAAGCCTTAAATCCGAAATTTCATAAATCCATGTAACTTCCGCTTCTTTATGTTTGGCTGGATTTAGTAAGTCCTGACCATAAATCTTGTTAAAAGGGCCATACCAAACACCCCCCTAAAGTTTAATATTTAAATTTATAAGTTATAATAGTTTTGTGTTATAAATCTATTCACGACAACATGTATTCTACTTTTAAAAAGTGATGTTAAAGATTTGAGGGGTAGGTATGTAAATATCAATGTTTAGATGTTAGAAATGTAAATTTATATGAATTGTGTGGTATGTAAGCAAATGCCACTTTAATAGATCTTGTAAATCTAATTTGGTCATGAACTTCCAATTTGGTCCTTTTAGGTGATTGTTATTTCTATATGGGCACATAGAGTTGATAAAGATCTATCACTTATTATTGTACACAAGTTATTACAGCCTAAAAAATAAGCATGGTAGAAAAAAATATTTGATTAGGGATTTCACAGATCCATCATAGACACAAGCTAATTGATAAATGTGTCATCAATGTCCTCCACTTAATTAATGAAAATTAATCATATTTCTTCATGCTTGAATGTCAAGATTGGCTAAAAGTCCAAAAATATGGAGATATGAGTGGACAATGGAAGTACAATATGGTTTTAATAGATTGATAAAACCCACAACATGGTTTATAACAATGCAAGAAATTTTTTAATAACTAAAGAGGTAAAATTTCTTAGCTCCGTTGACTCTTTTTATGGCACTAGCATCATTTTCTTTTCGGAAGCTGTGATTTAGTGTACTTCATAATAAATGATCAAATTTGTTACTACCCAAAGGCATATGAATCTAATATCATTATGTTTGATGAATCATTAAATTTGTACTACCGCTGTCAATCTTCACTCAAAATAAGCCAGGCAGAAAAGTATCCTTTAAGTGGCCTGTTGAGACCATTATGTGTGTTATTGGAGAGGAGAAATACTTTTAAGTTTCCAGGCTAATATAAATGATGCGTGTTGGAAAATTCGTGGTGGTAAATTAATGGATTATCGTCTTAGCATTGCACGAGGATTCAACACGCACTCGGATGAAGAAAGAAATAGCATTTGATGACACCAGAAGTTTTTACGCGGAAAACCCGTAAAGGGAAAAAACCACGGGTCTGGCCCAGTTGTAAAAATTCACTATAGGTTGATGATTACAGAGACTCTTTGTCCCATAGACTGGAAATGATTACTAGCTTTCCAAGTTACAATGTCGACTGACGACGTCTAGTCAGCGATGGTCGGCGGTGATCGACGATAGTTGACGACAATTGATGAAGGTCGACAGAGGCTAGCAGTGGTCGACGACAGTCAATGACGATCGGTGGTGGTCAACGAAGGTCAACGGTGGTCGATAGAGGTCGGCGATGGTCACTAACGATCGGTGGTGATCGACAATAGCAGGGATGATGTTGTACTTGAACTTCTTTTCAAAGTCTCAACTCCCTTAGATGAGACTCTATTTATAGTTCTTGGTGCAATTAATGCAGGAATATAAGTCATTTTGATCAGACTTTTCGGAGAGCTTCCCTCGATCAGATAATGTTTGATGAACATTTGAATGCATTAACGATGTTCAAATTGAACAATCATAAGCTCGTTGGATTTGTATTATCGAGAAGCTCGATTTGACTATAAACTCTCTAGATTCGACATCCGTTTGATCTTCCAAATGACTTCGAAAATCCTCTAAGAGTGATTTAATGATTTGATCCGGGCTTGATCTGACTTGAATTGGACAGGTTTTATATCATTGGGTCTGTCTCATCGAGCCAATCAATCTGACTATAAATTTGTTGAAATCAGAGCTTTGGATGACTTTTTATCAATATTTTAATATTTCTTGTTCAAAATATTACCTTGAAATTCATGCCACATGATGAAAATTTGTTGGTGGGGTATCAATAAAACTCATATATTTTCTAATGAACTTGAATAAAGTTCATTAAATGGCTTGTAAGTTCTCTCTCTCTCTAATGATGATCTTAGCTTTGTATTACTCTAACCCAAAATACATCCATGCAAAACATCTTGATAAAGATGAATTTATTATGGAAATAGTTTATTTGAAATAACAAAGTTATTTGACTTCATAGGATACACATATCTACAATAAGAATAGCAATTTTAAATTTATACAAAAAAAAAAAATGAAGGGTTCATGTTTTATCAAATATGTTTTTATTTTTTGATTTTATTTATTTAAAACATGTTTCTTTATTATGCTTTTTTACGGGCTTTTATTTTTTCTTTATAATAGCAAATATTTTTTTTAAACACTAAAATTATTTTTTTATGTTTTAAAAACATTTATATATTGATGAAATATGCCAAAAAATATTTTATTTGAAATTTAAATATAAACAAATTATAATAAAAATAAAATATAAAAAAAATTCTAAACGCCCCCTAAATAATTTTCTCAGTTCTTGCATATATTAATTGTATATCAATAAACAATCATCATACACTAGAAAGAAGATTAGCAGTGATGAAACCCGGGAGTGGCCAGAGGAGACACTCACCACCATTTGATTTTTACTAAACTCTTTGATAACATATAATGCACAATTAAATACTTAATTACAATTTGATATTAATATTTATAACAGTTTTTAAATTTTTTGAAGGGGAAGAAATATTTAAACTCAATTTCATCACTCCAATGGGCCTTGACCATCTATTCTCCCCTCAATAGGCCTCGATTGTCTACCCTCTCATTTGGGAATACAAACAACATGTATCAGCTGCCTTGTTGGCTTGCCGGATTAGCCTATCCATATGATTAAGTCAAGTACCACAAGCTTGGTTGACTTGTTGAGTTGATTAACATAATACATTTTATTGGATATCCATCACCGAATACTACCAATGACAAGCAATAAAACACACATTCGACCACAAGTGTTTTTATATCGTATCAACCTATCACCAACTTACCCTGAAGACATATATTGAATTGTGCTAAAATCATTTAAATATTTTTTTTAAAACTAGCTAGGGAGAATAATATCTCATGCCTTATAAATATAGTTAATCCGGCCTTTAAGGGGGCTTGAACCATAAGCTTTATCAAGTTCTTCTATTCATTGTTCATAGAGCAAACTTGCATTTCATTATTTTCCACCAATTTATTTATAGGTTTTGCACATATTGTACAAGCCCACAAACAAATCGAGATTCAACAACAAGTGTTTTTATGTCTTCCCAATCATATTGCATATGTTTTCATTTTTGCTTTTGTATATTTTGTTTGAACCTCAACACCTATATTTATTTTTGCTTAATAAATGAACGATTCTCATATAACAAAAAATATATATATATATATATATATATATTAGAAAAATATGCGCCACTTCTAGTTTTATTCAAAGAAAAAGACTTACAAAGATTTAAGAAAATACAACTAATAAAAATATTAAAAAAACATAGCTAAATGACAACACCTACAACTCCACCAAACATAGCATAGAACTAAAAGATCACCAACTCCGACAAACAAACATCAATAGAAGGAGGAAGAAGATTCAACTTAAATGATCATCAACAAAAACAACGCAAGAAGACAATATCACACCCGTCTTTAAAATAAAATGAAAAGATCACCACAAAGAAACACATTGAGAAAAAACATCTATAACACAAAGAAATAGAAATCTAGACCACAATTCAACATAAGGAAAGAAAAAAAATGCAGAAATAATCATAAGGTCCATCACATATAGGGGTGTAAACGAGCCAAACACTTATATTTCAAGCTCAAAAAGTGTGTTCGTGTTTGACTCGTTTGCTTAACGAGCCGAACACGAGCTGTTCACGAACAAAGAGTCCTTTTAA
>NEWO01000004.1:1027740-1042146 GCA_003013225.1 Phalaenopsis aphrodite
TATAATATTTCTATGTCTTACAACCTATTTAATATTTTCAAAACTCAATTCTTACTGCTCAATTCTTCATTTTCTTTGCCCAACTCATATTTCAAAACTTACAGTATTTCAGCCCACATTATGGAGGGGATTTAGTATTTAATTTTTTGTATATAAAAAAAAAACAATTTTGCAGTTTGAGTTCCTAAGTCACCTAAGTGGTGGGTATGTTATGATTAGGTTGATTAAACTCATATTAATTAGATTTATGATTTTTAAATTAATAATTATAAGTTTAACTAAATTTAAATTATAGAATTAATTCTTATATGATAATTTTAACGATTTAAATGTGAATTAAAGATGATTAGAAAGTCCATGGACTGGTTCGCTGGTTGGATCTGTGGTAGTTAAACAAGCCAGTCTAGTCCAATTTTTAAAACCTTGTATTAAGTATTATATATATAAATTTTCCATTTCTTTATTTTCACTGCTTAGAACCTTGTAGCTAGCTGATAGTTTTTGTGTCATGATGGATATGAGCCAACAAGATACCTGCTGTAGAAGTGCTTCCCGTTGCATAGGTAATAAAAATGTCAAAATTAAGGTATAAAAGAGTATGGGTATCCAAATTTTTTTTTTGGAAAACTGGGCATACAAAATGCTGACGTTTATGTTTATGTAGGCATTAATTGATGAGGAACTGCTTTTAATTAGCTTTGCACTTCTCAAATCATCTCAATTGTAATGTTGCAAACTAATATTTTCAGCAAGACTTGACTTCTTTAGATATTCCCTTGAACTAGTCCATTGCCTAAACCTGTCAAGTAATATGCCATTTGTGATGAATGACAGCTTGGAGATAGGTATTACTTTTGCAATTGAGTTGCTAAGCGGTTAAAGTTTGAAGAAAGTGTTGTTACGATTGGAAACTTCATTTGGGGCCGTGAATCTCATATATTGTCGCTTCATTTTTTTATTCTCAGCAAATATCTTTGTTTTTTGCACTTTCGTTAATAAAATGTTAAGTGACAGTTTTTTAATTCTCAACAAATATATGTGAGTCTTGTGTTTTTCTTGTATGTTTATTATTAGAAGCACTTAAGACTGAAAATATTGGAATGAAATACTCAACTAATTCCTTTCAATTCTTGTTATGGTATTGTAGCTCTTTCTTGTATTTCCATTACATCTGCCTTCTTTTGTTGCATTGTTACAATGGTGCAGTCTTTATTGTTATATTTTTTTTTGTATTTCTCTGTTTTTCTACAGTTACAACCTTCAACGCTGTATTACTAAAAATGTTACCCTTTTTTACAGCTTTCATCGCCATATTAATGCAAATTAGTTCTATTGTTACAACCTTAATCACTGCATTGCCATATTTCTTTCTCAGTTTTTTGCGCAAAAAAAACCATAATTTTTTCTCCAGTGATAACAATAACAATACCTATATTCCATTGGTTTCAATTTCACTTGAAATTGTCGGATGTGATCTAAATCCAGTTGGAAAATTGCAAAACGTCCGTTAATATATTAAACACACCAATTGAATAGAAATAACTATATAAAGTGGTTGTGATTGATTCAATTATTTATATAGGGAAGAAAAAATTACGCCATTTACAAGGCATATAAATATAAAAAGACTTGCCAGCTGCACAGGAGTACCTCAAACATCATTTACAGGTGAACAACTTGCTAATATTTTCACCAAAGTCTTATTAAGAGCAGTTTTTTAAGAAATTATTAGGAAAACATGAAATGGATGGCATCCATTCATTTTCTTTAGGGGAAGCTTGAAAAAACAGCTTATTTTTGTCATCTAGGACTCACACTCACTAAGACTTTTGGCTTCTTTTCATTCTAATATGCTCATTCCTTATTAATTATTGGATCTGTATTCCTACTGATCAATCAATGGAGTATTGTAATTATCATTTTTTGATGTTATATTTCCTATTTGAAGCTCTCCTAGGATTATATAAAATAATATAAATATTGGAATGATTTGCTCGATAATTCTCTTCAATTTTAATAGATTTCTAATGGAATTATGTATTTAGCAAGTAATTCGTTTTGCGGGCCTTGATGTCCTAACATAATAGAGCTGACTTTAAAAATACATCTTTCATAGATGTTATCCACTAGCAGCCAGAAAGTTCCGGCAGGGCACATTTATGCTATGTTCTGTCTCGTTGTATGATTCTTAGCATCCTAGGGGAATAGAGCTGGCTATTAGAAAATACACTGCATGGTTTCAGAATTCTCCTACAAGCAGCAAAAAAATTGCTTCAAGAAGTCTCGAACAAATTCAAATAAGTTATTTTATGTTATCTTTTGTGCTACTTAATTTTGGTTTTTCACCTCTTAACGTGTTAAAGTTTGGATTTTTTTTTTCTTTCTTGTAACCTTTGATTAATATTTTTGTTCTACTGAACAGCTTGTACAGACACAAAAATAAGATACGATATATATATATATATATATATATATATTAGAACTCGGTTTCCAATCTAATTCAATATAAACAGCAAATAGTTGGAGAAGAATTTCACGTACATTGTTTGTTTTTGTTCTTATGAATATTATATATTACCCGCAAGAAGTTATTTTTTTTGAGTTTTGATTTTGGATAGCTTATCACCCTGATGATAGCAAATTGTCTCATTTGATATGATAAATGCTGACTACTATTTCTCTTTTTAGCTTTCAAACCTTGAAGTTTGGTTTCAAAGGCCCAAAGACATAGTGCGTAAAATGCAGTCAGGAGATCTTGATCTTGGTATCGTGGGCCTGGATACGGTTTGCGAGTATGGACGGGTAAACATTAGAAGAAATGCCGCGCTTCATTCTATCTTCTCTCTTATACATACGACACAATTCTTATGTATTTACATATCTAACACCTAAGCATTCATATTTATATGTTTACCACTGAAATATGTAACATCACATAAAAAAATATCATTATCACAACCTTCTTAAAAGTGAAATATGCATTATCTTTTATAGCTTTATGACTCCAAGTTGTTATAAGTGTAAATATTAAACTCTATGTGCTAGATATGTAAATACATAAGAATTATGGGGTATGTATATAAATTTTCCTTTTTTATTCTTTGCAGGGGAATGAGGATCTTATTTTAGTCCATGATGAGCTTGCGTATGGAGATTGCCGTTTATCCATTGCAGTAAGCCCCATGTCACATGAAATTTTGTCATAAATCTGTACAAGAAATTGGATTCAGATATTTACATTTTTTTAATTTCAAACTTTTTCTTAAATGATTTTGATTCTTATCGTTCTAGATTCCCATGTATGGGATTTTTGAAAATATAAATTCTCTGGAAGATTTAGCAAAAATGCCACAATGGACAAATGAAAGACCTCTGCGTATTGCGACTGGATTCACATATGTATGCAAGCAAATTTTATTTGTTTTTCGCAATGTTGCCGGAAATGCCTGATTGTGGACAACTAACAGATTTTAACATCCAGCTTGGTCCAAAGTTTATGGAAGATAGAGGTCTCAAGCACGTTTGTTTCTCAACAGCTGATGGTGCGCTCGAGGCAGCTCCAGCAGTAAGAATTTAACTTATTGTTGGAACCAAGTTTATCACAGATGATTAATTGTTTAATCCATTTTAAACTTTCTACATATGCTTTCATTGTAATTATCATTCCACTTTTCTTTGGAATTGTTTATATATTTTGTTTCAGGCATTTACATGCATATCACCCAATTCCTATTTATTTACGTATCTAATGCCTAAACTTTACTTTTTACATTTATACCACCCAAATCTTTTATATCACACCTTTTCTTGCATAGGTAAGTTGGCATATATGTAGAAATTGAAGTTTAGGTGTTAGATATATAAATACATAGGAATTGCGTGGTATGTATGTAAATATTCTTTTCTGTTTATATTTTCTGGAGAGAAATAAAGTAGTTTAAAAGCAGCTTTGACTGTTCTTTTTGGTTTTTAAAAAGAATCGGCTTTTTTCCTAAAATTTAGGAGACTCGTATAAAATTTCTGCACTCATCAAAAGAATCTTTTAATAGATCGAGCCATTGTTTACATTAAACAACTACAAAGTGATGTCAAATAGATAAATTTACACAGCTATACTAGAGACGAATGGTTTTGATATACATATTACTGGTGTAAGGATTGATGTTACTGAACGTTATTAGCTTTAAGAATAAATACCCAACTCTCTCTCTCTCTCCATCTCATTCTATGGAGTATATAGAGTAAACTTGGCTACTGCGAAAAAATTTCTGTTAGGACAGAACCTTTTGCCTCGTGCTCTACTAAGTCGAGTGGTCCCATGGAACCTACATCGAGCCTGCCAAATAATTTAAAGGCCTATTTTAGGCGCAAGTCTGAGAGGGTAATTTAATCATTTGTTAATTTTTATTGTTTGGTATAAATAATGCTTAATAGGATTAGGGTTTCGTATATGATTGTTGTTTGAATTTTAGGAGTTAGGATTTGGGAGATAGTTGCCTACCTCTTGAATTGTAGATCTATCATTTATGCATTTGAGGTTGTGTTATTCTGTGCAGGTGAAGTAAAATATTTTATTTTTCCCTAATTTATGTGGAAACTAGTCTTGTTTTTATCAAATTGGTATCAGAGACGTATTTGGGAGAAGATACGACCAAAAAAATCGATGCTTTGGTGGAGAAATTAGGCGTAGAGGTGAGCCAACTTAGATCAGAAATGGAGGAGTATTTCTTATCAATGGATGGGCGGTTCTCAACCATGGAGAGGCGATTTATGACCCTGGAAGAAATGATGAAAAAGATCACAGAGTTCCACTCAAAACCTCCGTCGCCTATGATGGTGTCGACAGCGGTCATGATCTCTAGAGCCGTCGCTAGGGGATGCAAGATCGGACTGCAAATGTGAGAAGAGAACCCCCAACCACACGAGGAGTTACGCGGGGTACATCATCGCTGCCTTTGGAAGATCATGGGTTGTGGGATCGAGTGGCAACTTATGGAGGGTTAGAGTGACAGCAATTGGAAGGGAACACACGACAATAGGAGGGCTAGAACGAGCAAAAGCAGATGGAATTAGGTGTTGGCATGCGATTTGGGCTTGTAGAAGACAAATTCAAAGGAATTTAATTTGGCCATGAATAAGGAACCACGGTGGGTAGGAACCCGACCAAGGGTTGCATCCAATCATGTCGATACCCTTTACTGTGATAATCACGACAATCCTCTAAGTAGATGCTGATTCAGGAGCCTATGGGGATGAACAAGTTGATTATGGGCGAGTCAAACTTCTGAAAGTAGGAAAATTAATTTTGGTTGGGAAGAGAACCCAACTACTGGTTCATGGGTGGAATGAGCTTCGTTCGAGGAAATTGGGGAAGTTACTCGCACATAAGGAAGTTGAAAATGCCGATTTTTGAAGAAGAGGATGCTCATAGTTGGGTTTATCACGTGGAGAGATACTTTGCTATTAATGAGCTGACAGAGGAAGAAAAATTGATGGAGGGGACTCTTCGTTTAGAAGTGAAGGTTCTAGCGTGGAATCAACAAAGAGAACAATGTCAGTCAATCTGAACATGAGAAGAATTCAAGGATCAACCGTTGGAGCATTTTAGATACACGTGAGAAGGGGATTTACAAGATCAATTTTTTGTATTGTTCTAGGAAAGGGCCATCATGGATTATAAAGAGAAATTTGAGATGCTAACCAGCCATTTGAGAGGGATATCAGAAGCAGTATTGAAAGGAAACTTCATGAAGAGTTTGATGTCAGAAGTTCGGGCAACGCTTTGTTTGCTAAGATTGCGAGGATTGAGGTAAATTATGAAATTAGCATTGATGGTTAAAGATAAAAACACCATAAAACGATCTAATAGGAGTTTGTACCAATGAAGTGTTTTATCAAAATGCTACAATCATGGCGATACCAAAAACTCACATTGGGATTCCAAAAGGAGGCTCTATGGCGAAGAATAATGGGCCACAATTGGAAGTGACTTTAAAATGTCTTACAGAGACAAAGATTCAAGAGAAGCATGCCAAGGTGGGGGTGTGAACGAGCCGAGCTTGAGCAAGCCCAAGTCTTATTCGTCTCATTAAAATGTATTTTTGTTTTTGTTTAGCTCGTTTATAATTCGAGCTTAAAAACTATTCTTGTTTGACTCATTTAATTAACGAATGATTCGAACACGAACTGCTTAACGAGCCGAACACAAGCTGTTTGCGAACAAAGAGCTTTTTGGACAACCATACCGTGAGATGGGTTTGGGCTTAGGCTTGTTTTTTTTCCTTTTTGGCATTTAAATACATACCAACTAATTCCTAGCAATTTACATATCTAACACCTATATTTTATTTTTTTGCATTTATACCACCCAAATCTCTTATATGATTTCTTTTAAATACAGTATAAAAATTAATATAAAAGTGTTATAAATAAATAATATTATTTAATCATTTTGATCTGAAATGAGCCGAACACGAACAAACAAATCTTTGTTCGTGTTCGGCTTATTTATAAATAAAACTCAAAAAAATTGTTCGTGTTTGGTTTGCTTGCTTAATGAATGAATCAAACACGGGCACTTAACGAGTCGAACACGAGCTGTTCGCGAATGATGAGTTTTTTAGTAGCTCTAAATCAAGGAGTTATGTTTTTGATGTGATGAGATATTTCCCTAAGACACTGTTACAATGATCTGACCTTGCAGGTTTTCACAGTGTGTGATGAGATGGCAAGGGATGAAGAAATAGATGAGATTGTGGTGGAGTAGGAACACCCTCACTTGGATGTGGAAGATGTCTTATTGAACTCGGTGGTCCGGTTCACACTGAACCACACCTTGAAACTTTGGAGACAGATCGGGGAGCATGAAGTAGTGGGGTTGGCAGATAGTGGCCATAATTTAATAATTTTATGGTCATTTATATGACGAGTTTGAGTCATAACTATGCATGGCCATAATTTAGTTGTGGATGCTATTAATATAGGTTTTATGAAAATTATCACTTCTTATCGATGCTCCTATATTTGTACATTGCTATTTTGAAAAATAAAATAATTAAAAAATATTTTGGATAATGTTAGTATTTACAATTTATGCACAAGGTATGGGCTAATGGTATCTAACATTTTTACCTGATGTCACTCATTACTAGTGTTAGGTTAAAAGCTTTAATGCGTCATTTTTTCTTCAAATGTTCCAAAATGAAAATCATTCTATATTTTGATAGAGCAGTTGAATCTGTTTCGTGATGATCGCCATCAGTCTATACAAGTTAGGAAGATTTAGATGCATACCAATCAATTCTTATGTATCTTCATATTTACCCCCCTACACTTCAATTTTTACATATACACTACCTTATGCATGAAAAGAAGTATTTCACTTTTTAAAAATTGAAATTGTGGTATTTTTGTGCGTTATGAAAAATTTGAGCGGATAAATGTAAAAAGCAAATTTTGGGTGTTAGATGCGTAAATACATAAGAATTGGGTGGTTTGATATGGCCGTTATTGTAAAAATAATCTCATCTTATTGTAATATCATATTTGGTTTTCTATAAAACCTCTAGCATACGACTTATTTCTACAGATGGGGATTGCTGATGCTATTTTGGATCTTGTGAGCAGTGGAACAACTTTGCGTGAGAATTATTTGAAAGAAATTAAGGATGGGACTGTTCTACAGAGCCAAGTAAGTGCTGCTTATATTGGCTAAATAGAAGGTTTAAATTCCACGCTTGTGCTCTTGTGTGTATAATTACTTAGAATTTATGCAGGCTGTACTTGTTGGAAGCAAGAAATCTTTGACTCAACGCGCAGGTGTGCTTAATATTACCCATGAAATTCTTGAGAGACTCGAGGCACACCTGAGGGCCGCCGGCCAGTATACGGTAATCCCGGACATAATAATGTATATCTTCATTTGCCAATTTCAAAACTTTTTTCTGATTAACTTTAATTTCATCTGTTTTGAATTGAAAGGTCACTGCCAACATGAAGGGGAACAGTGCCGAAGAAGTGGCTGAGAAAGTTCTTGGTCAAGCATCATTATCTGGATTGCAGGTAAATTTTTTTATACAGTTTATTTAATTAGAATTAATAGTTATATTATTAATATGTAATATTAAATTTATATTTCAACAAATAGACTTAAATTCTAAAATAAATTGCCAAACAGTTTTCCGGATTTAAACACCTTAGGTTTTTGCTGAATCCGGATCTATAGGATAGTATTTTGCATATATTTTTAAAGAATAAAGTGCCAAAATAGTGCTCGGATTGTTTTTATGTGGTCATTTTAATCCTAGAGTCTATAAATTTGTTAAATTAGTCCCCAAAAATTTTAAATTGGGGTTGAAATAGGACTATTTCAGCCCATATTAAAAGGCTCTAGGTACTAAATTGATATTTTTATAGAATTTGGAATTAAAATGTGACACTTTTCTCTATTTTTGAAGTTCATTAATGATCCATCTTTTTCCAAAGAAATGATTTGTGTCAGAGAACAAGTTCATTGACTCTGTTAAGAGCATTATTGATGCTGATAATTTTATAGAAATATTGAGTTTAGAATTTATTTAGTCTTATTGCTTTGGTGAGTTTTTTTTTTTTATTTTAATTTTTTAATTTATTTGTGTTTGATATTCTTTTGGATTATTGCAAACAGGGTCCCACTATAAGCCCGGTATACTGCAAATATAACGGTGAGGTCAAAGTGGAGTACTATGCAATTGTCATCTGCGTCCCTCGAAAGGCTCTTTATGAGTCTGTTAAACAGCTCCGATCTGTGAGATATATTTCTATAACTGTTATATCCTGGATTTCTTTCAGTGTATTTTTTATATAGGGGCATTTACCGACATACCACCCGTATTCTTATGTTTTTACATATCTAACGTCTAAACTTTAATTTTTGCATTTATACCACAAAAATATTTAATATCATATAAAAAAATCCTTCACTTCAAGTTTTAAAAAGTTAAGTGCACCTTTTCATGCATATGAAATGTGGTGCCTGTAAAAATTGAACTTTAGGCGTTAGATATGTAAATACATAAGAATTGAGTGGTATGCATGTAAATCGTTTTTTTATATATTTAATTATCAGTCAACATAATATTTTCTTTTAATGCAATTGCTAAGCATGAAATCTTGGGGGATTTTACACATTTGTCATGAATTTTATTTACATATCTAATTTACTAATCTCAAAATCTAGTATATCCAGTTTCATTCCTAAGTCTGTATATCCTCCAATAGACACTTCCTCCTTCGGCCTCCTTTGATATTGAGCCCCGAAGCGTCATGGTTGAGTCTCTTCTTTGTTGAAATCACACTTACAAAAAGTATTCAGATGTTCTTCTTGCTCTCCTCCTCAGATCTCGCTATCACGATCGACGGCGACCTCTCCCTTGGTCCCGTCCTCAATTTCATCTAGTTGTTGTAGGACTCGGTAGAGTTGTCGTAGTATTTCTTCCATAGTGAACTCCTAATTGGCTTCCAACATTTATCTATTTGGTGGCATGATTAGGATTTAGGTGTGGGTGGATGGGATGATAGGGTGTATTGGTGTGATGTCGTGTGGGAAAGAAAAAAATTGGGTTAGGTAGGGNTTTTTTTTTTTTATTTTAATTTTTTAATTTATTTGTGTTTGATATTCTTTTGGATTATTGCAAACAGGGTCCCACTATAAGCCCGGTATACTGCAAATATAACGGTGAGGTCAAAGTGGAGTACTATGCAATTGTCATCTGCGTCCCTCGAAAGGCTCTTTATGAGTCTGTTAAACAGCTCCGATCTGTGAGATATATTTCTATAACTGTTATATCCTGGATTTCTTTCAGTGTATTTTTTATATAGGGGCATTTACCGACATACCAACGCATTCTTATGTATTTACATATCTAACACTTAAACTTTAATTTTTGTATTTATACCACCCAAATGTTTAATATCATATAAAAAATTCTTTCATTTCAAGTTTTAAAAAGTGAAATACACCTGTTCATGCATATGAAATGTGGCATGCTTTTAAAAGTTGAACTTTAAGCTTTAGATATGTAAATACATAAGAATTGAGTGGTATGCTTGTAAATATTTTTTTTATATATATTTAATTATCAGTCAACATAATATTTTATTTTAATGCAGTTGCTGATCATGAAATCTTGGGGGATTTGCACACGTGCCATGAATTTTATTTACATATCTAACTTACAAATCTCGAAATCTAGTGTATCCACTTTCACTCCTAAGTCTCTATATCCTCCAATAGACACTTCCTCTCTCGGCATCCTTTGATATTGAGTCCCAAAGCGTCGTGGTCGAGTTTCCTCTTCGTTGAAATCATCCTTACAAAAAGTATTCAAATTTTCTTCTCACTCTTCTCCTCAGATCTCGCTATCACGATCGACGGAGACCTCTCCCTTGGTCCCGTTCTCAATTTCATCTAGCTGTTGTAGGACTCGGTAGAGTTGTCGTTGTATTTCTTCCATAGTGAACTCCTAATTGGCTTCCAACATTTATCTACTCAGTGGCATGATTAGGTTTTAGGTGTGTGTGGATGGGATGATAGGGTGTATTGGTGGGATGTCGTGTGGGAAAGAAAAAAATTGGGTTAGGTAGGGTGGTTTAGGTAACCGTAGAATAGGATTAGTATTAGACTTAGCTTTGATACCAAATGATAAAAGATTTAACCCAAACAACGATAAGCATGCAAATACTACTGAAAGAGAAAATAAATGGTTATAACCAACAAACGAAAAAGGGTAATAACGACAACATAACATTCAACTCACTAGGGTTGTATTCCACAGGTGGTGGTCGGCTATGTGGCTTGGAAAGTGTGTTGCGGTGGGATGATGGAGGGTGAGCAGGAAAGCTGGACGGTGGAGAGTAGGCTGGGTGGAGCGACAACAAGTTGGGAGGTTGATTGGGATCAGAAAGATGGCTGGTGGCGGGTTACCTATAATGGGGTGGTAGCAGGCTATAGGGAGGCTGAGGTAGGAAACTTGAAAGGTGGGGAATAGGCTGTACTGGGAAGTTCAGCAAGGGTGTCTGTGGAAGGGATGTGGATGGTTACGACTGGAAGTTGTAGGTGGAAGATAAGTGGGTTGGCTGAAGGTGGGAGAAAGTAGCAGGCAACAGGGAAGGTGGTTGTGGTTGCAGGAGACAGATAGGATAGCTATTTGGGGATCCCTGCAATGAGGAAAAGAGATGATGGAAGCGAAGAGAGGGGGAGGAATAGTTGAGGGTGATTACCACCTTAGAATGAGATACAATCGGAGCACCACTCGCTATTAAATAAAACCCTAGAAGTGAACATAGGAGACGCCGACGACTGTCCCGATAGAAGCATAACTTAAAAACTGTCCTAAAACGTGAAAGTAACATACTTATAGACTAAGGGTGACTAAAGGATAGGGTCCCTTCAATTAAACTACAAATCTATGGTAAGGATCAATCTGAGCTAAGGCTATTAACGATCTGATTTTGAACATAGCTAGGGTCGACTGGAATAGATTTATTATGGCTCAAAATTGGCTCGTGGCTCGTTATATTTCATTTTGAGTCGAGTTGGTTCAAAATTGAATCAAATTCGATCCAGCTTGAAATTGAAACGAGCTGGCTCAAATTGAGTTATTTGGATTCGTTTCAGCTCAAAAACAGTTTGATCCCCTCAAAATTGAAACTAACTGTCTCAAACTGTGTTATTTGGATCCGCTTTCTGCTCGAAATCGGCTCGTGACTCGTAACTCATTTTATTCAATTTTAATTAGTATTATATATATAATTTTAATAAATACAAAATAATACGAGCCGATCCATGTATGGCTCAAAATCGGCTTGAAAAAATTTCAATACAAAGTTTCGTCTTTTAGCTTAGCTCGTTTATGTCGATCCGAGCCAAAATTCGAATCAATTTTTGAGCTATTAACAATCTTTGAGCTAAATTCAGAGCCCGAACTGGTTTTTCAGATTCATGGGATTGAACTGGTTCACGTAGGGCCTGGCTGAACCGACCCAGGTAGCTTGAAATTGCTGCGTCCCGCACAAGCACGGGAGATGCCCCTCCCTGCCGCGTGTCACTTTTATCCATTTCCTGTTTTGATTCTTAGTCATTATTAAAGTTAATGAATTTAGAAACATATCCTCAAATGATCAGCTTTGCTTTGTGTGCAAGGCACGTGCGAAGTATCAATGAAACTTTTTGTTATGTATAACCTAAACAGAGTTTGAGAGTTCTTATTATTATCAATTTTTTTGGTCTTTTTCATTCCTGCTAATACATTATTGTATTTTCTTCTTGAGCAATTATCAAACATGAAATATTTCATGATTATTAGGATTAGTTTAAGTTTGTGTATAATCACTTCTTTGAGGCTAACACTGATTCAATCCGGGAACAGGTAAAATCATAATAGTTTTCCCTTAAACTGGACAACTTATTTGGTAAGAAATATTTTGTACGCTTATTGATTGCTTTTAGTGATATGTTAGTTTTATATGGACAAATATTTGACTAGATTTTGTTTTAGTAATTCTAACCATGAAATTCTTTCTTTTTAATTTTTTTTGGGGAACATCTAAACTTTAATTTTTACATAGATATCATGTTGTCTGTCTATGCATGAAAATGAGTATTTCACTTTTTAAAGGCCAAAGTAGTGGTATTTTTTATGTTGTATAAATGATTTGGGTGGTATTGATATAAAAAAATAAAGCTTTTTTTTTTTTCTAATATAGAAAACATTCATGCAGATTGGTGGTAGCGGAGTGCTAGTTTCTCCCCTTACCTATATTTTTGAGGAAGAGACCCCAAGATGGCTGAGACTCCTTAAGAAACTCAGAATGTAACTATTCATTTTATTGCAGGTTTGATTATCTCCTTATTGTAGAATAATGTCTGCTTAGTTACTCGTCAAAAACTCTTTATGTTTGAAATTAATTTATGCCAACTGTTGTTTAATTTTTCATTGATTAAATTTTGCAAAATTTTGGTTTCTTTGTTCTCTGTTCTCTACTCTGAGAATTTTATGCTGTATTTCATGTGTACTGTTATCTGAAATTCAGATTCAATAATATTTGAATTGCTATCTTTGGATTAGAAAATTAACAGTTTTTATTTCTTTGGCCGGGCTTATCTGCAAGTTTGTGATTATATTACAGGTCTTTAGTTATATTCCCGATAAATTTCTTAGATTCTTATGCAACTTAAAAGTGATTTTTAATTCTCACAATAAAAGCAGTGAATGAGTGGAATCCATAGGCAATTGGTAAATGTTTTGGTTGTGAATTTCTTGAAATTATCCTTTACTTTTGGTAGTCAAAACCAGGTTATTAAATTTTTCGGGTTGTGCTCATCAATTTTTCTTAGAAAAAAAACTTTCTGATTGTGATTTTGAAAATATGTCTCTTAGTCACCAACACAATTTTGAAGATTAATTTTTCGCCGTAGCATGTCGATATTGAAGAGCATGATACTCAAGAATCCATTTCTGCATTTATGTATGTGTTTTGAAGGCAATATTTAAATTTTATCTAAGATGACTTCTTAGTGTTGAAGTTTGAAGAAAGGCAGAGAAACAATATTCTCTTATTCCATATATTCAAATTACATTTTTCCCTTATTATATGAAGAAAGGTTAGGGCAAAACATAATAAATGTCATTATAACTTACCAAATACAAAATAAATAAAGAAAGAAAGACAAACAACATAATAAGAAAATAATAAAAAGTATTAAAGTTGAAATAGGAAACTCCCTCCCATTGCTTCCACAAGTTGCACCTGTGGGGCCCATATTGCCGGCGGTTTGGGCCACCTAATAGTGATAGAATTCCACACTCCTCCTAAAGCTGGGTCATAGATGTTGTAAAGATCCAACTTGGTACTCAAAGCAGTGAAGCTATCTAGAGGTAGGGATTTAGCGAAGACATCAACAACTTGGAGATGAGTTGGAACGTAGACTAAGTTTACAATGCCACCAATGACTTTTTCAGATATAAAATATCTATCAATCCCAATATGTTTGGTTATGTCATGATGCACACGATTTTTTGCAATAATAATGGAAGATTGACCGTCACAAAATATTTTTATGGAATTGAACGTGGATCATCTCAAGTCATTTAGTAAGTTTTGGATTCACATTCTTTTGCAAATTCCCAAAGCAATTGCCCGATACTCGGATTTTGCACTACTTTTAGAGCCATTGTTTACTTCTTTCTCTTTCTTTTGACAAGATTTCCCTATAAATAGCAATAATACCCATACGTGGATTTTATGTCCGTGAGTTCTCCTGCCCAACTAGCATCAGTGTAAACTTCTTCCTTCATGTTGTTTGATTTCTTAAACAATAACCCTCTACCTGGGGTCTTCTTAAGAAACCTCAATATTTTGTAAATC
>NEWO01000004.1:1050888-1060893 GCA_003013225.1 Phalaenopsis aphrodite
TCGGTCAACATTCGTTGTCAACTCCGCCGCATTTTGGAAAAAACTTTAAGATCCACTTCCGCCGCACAACTTTCATAAAATTATTCAGGTCTTCATATTCCGGCTCTATTTTAAATATAGTTCATTACATAATTTGGATTTATATATATATATATAATTAATATAATAAAATAACAAGATATTCAGTTATAATTAATATAATAAATATCTTAAAAATGAGTTTTTTTTAATATATATGTTGATAAAAATTCGGTAATTAGACGGGATTATATATTTTATTTTTCTTAGGCCTTTTAAGTATTTAATTTAATTTAAGAGATCTTAAATTTTTGAATCAACTCCACAGCATAAATAACTCATGTTCTTAGAAAATATTAAGTCATGACTTTGGATGCATCCGGAGTCCAATAAAAAAACATCATGTATAAAGTGGACCCATCACAATACATTATGATTGGTCCACTTTACACGTGTCGCCCCTCTATTGAACTCCGGATGCATCCAAAGTCATGACCTAATATTTTCTCTTTGTTTCTACACCTAACTTCTCTCTCGCTATGGAATAATTAAGATGAACAATAGTTGGGGTAATTGCGGTTCAAAAACATATGTATAAGTTACATTATTATCTAATATTAATTATTAGATTTGACGTTTTGATAGACCTAGGAAGACTTGGGCTTATTGTATTAAAAATGATCTTAATTTATTAGAACTAAATGAAAATATGACACTAAATAGGACGCAATGAAGAAAAAGGATTCATGTGGCCGACCCCACGTAGTGGGATTAAGGCTTTGTTGTTGTTGTTGTTGTTGTTGTTGACGTTTTGATAATAATTTCATACGAAATATTTAATAATTTGATAACGAGTAGATAAAAGTTGAAATAATTGTCGTCTAGATGCTTCACATTTTGATGGCAACAAAAAATTGAAAAAATCATATATACTGCCAATAGGGGTGTAAACGAGCCGAGCTTGAGCGAGCTCAGGCTCAGGCTGAACACATAATTGTTCCTAAACGAGTTGTTTTGACAATCATAGTCATGTAATCATAGCTTGTTAGGGTAAGGGTGAGATTTAAATCTTACAATTATTATTAAAATATTCATTTAAATATAACTTACTATATTCTAATTTTATTGTTTAATTAAAAATTATATTTGATCATAAATCTTTACAGTCTTATAATCAACTTAATTATTTCTACCCAAAAAGGGTGGAACATGAACGAATAAATCTTCGATAGTACTCTGTTGGATTATGTATTAAAAAAAAGCTATTTTTGTTCTTTGCATATCAAACGATCCAACGCAAACTACTTCATGAGCCGAACACGAGTTGTTTATGAAGAACGAGCTACTTTGACAGCCTTAACTAGCAATGTTGCATTTATCTAAAATTAAATTGAACCAAATAAAATGCATTTAAAATGCAATCTTGCCATTCAAGAAGAACCTCAAAGCAAAGTTGTAAGTCCAGCCCTTTCTTCAAATAGAAAATAATTGATTTGACAGGCTTAATTTCCTAAGATTCTTTCAATAGTTTTTCTTCAATTCAATGAAAATCCTTTTGTTCCACGAACGTAAAATTGGACATTTACCCAATTCCTATATATTTACATATCTACCGCATAAACTCCCTCTCTCTTATATTTACATCATCCAAAGATTTCACATTTTTTTAATGAATAATTATGATGGCATTTTTGTAAAAATTAAAATTTAGGTGTTAGATATGTAAATATATAAGAAGTTGAGTGGTACGTTATGTAAATCATTCATATAAAATTCTAAATCTTACTTCAAAAGAAAGCTTAGAAACATGTGCATCATATAGAACTATTTCAAAGCACCTTTCTTGAAAATTTCTATTTGAAAAAGTAAAGTATAAATTAGGGGCATTATACCTTAATGATGTCTGTTAGATTACGATAATACACTCTATGCCTAACGGAATAAATATTCACGAAGTATAAGGTATCTATTCAGGGATTTTCTCAGGAAAGCGAGAAATTATTGCATACAGACATCGCATGCATCTTTGTCTGCGATGTCCGATCCTGACCGTAGATCACAGTGATCTACGGACATGATATATTTCAATTTTTTTTAAAAAAAAAAATTTAGGTGGAGTCCACCGAAATACATCCTCACCGTAAATCACATGATTTACGGTTAGGAACGAACACCACATGCATCTTGCACACGGTGTCCATCCGTATGGAATAATTTTTCCAGGAAAGCAGACCAAATAGCTATATACCGACCGAACAAATCACAGTCGACCAAATGACGGTCAGCTCATCAAGCTGAGCAGTTACAAATATACGAAAAGATACAAAAGTTTAAAATATTAAAATGATGATGCTTTTTGCGATATGAAAAATTTAGGACGAATAAATGTAAATAATAAAGTAATTGCATAGGAATTGTATATATATATATATATATAAAGATAAGCAAAATAGAAATATCCCAAATGAGCCCATCAAATTTCAAAGAAAAAAAAAAGGAAAAAATCTTGTAAAAATAGAAAAATAAAAAAAATATACAAAATTTGTTTACAAAAGATGTGCAGAATTGCATTAAATTCATATTGCGGTCTGCCGACGGCAATGATAAAATATAAATATTATAATTATAAGTTCAAGAATCCAGCAAGAAGGATCATCTGCAGCCTGTAAGAGATGTAATAATAATAAAACAAGATGAAGAGGGGCTAAGTACAGAGCACGAAAGCTGATGGCCGCACCTAATGGAGGTCACAGATGATAAGCTGAATATCTAATTGAAAAGGGATATTTACATACAGATCCGTTGAAACTTTTATATTTACAAATTATCCATCCAGGTTTTACGTGTGCCACGATCAAACTATTGAGAATTTGATAAAAAAGGGAAAATATGGGTAGCTTTTTACTGTGAATTTTGATATTTTAGTGAAAAATGGATGAAGGAGGGCGGTTGATTTGTAAATAGCAAGTTTCAGGAGGCTTGTATGTAATTGCCCTAACAAGAATGCTATTTGAGCTTCTGAATAATATCAATAATCTTCATGAGGCAGAAAGAAAGCATCCATTCCATTGCATAACATGGCTAACCAAAATAAATGGATGAGAAACAATGTTAGCTTCTCAATGGTTGTCATTAATATTGTCTCAGAAATTAGGGGTATAAATAAATGACACGACACGATGAACTGATATGAATCCAATCTGAAAATTTTGGGTTCGGGTTGACCTAATTAACTTTCGAGTCAGGTTTAAGTTAAAGAATTCTGATTTGTTTAATTTTCAGGTCAGGTTCAAGTTGATCCGCCAAGCAATAATTTTTTTTTAGAAAGATTTAAATGCATTATGTATTTATATATCTAACCCCAAAACTTCAATTTTTATGTACATACCACCTTATTTAAACATGAAAATGTGCACTTCATTTTTAAAAAGTTAAAATAGTGGTTCTTATAATATGATATGAAATTTTAGCTGGTAGATATATAAATATAGAAGATTTGGGTGGTATCCAAATGCCCCAATGTTGCCTTAAACTTCATTTCTATTAATTCACATTTATTATTTTATAAAGCATTTTTATCATGCATTTATGCATCTTTTCTGTATTAGTTTTTTTTTAATTTATTTATTTATTTATACTTGTTTATAAATAAATTAAACGGGTTATTCGGGTCAAATTTCGGCCAATCATGTTATAAGGGGGTCAAGTTCGAATTGACACCTGTAACAGAAACTAAATTGTTACTTACTAGATAACCATACCTGAAAGAGGGGAGGTGAAGCAATTCCAATCCCTTTCCACAATGCAGCATCAGACAAAACTGTAGAGTTTATGATCCACCTTTTGCAGCAGTTGACTCTATACACCATTTGGCGCGTCAAAAAGGCTTCCTCATCTATCAGTCAACTTTTAGATGGCTTTTAGAACTTCCCCTAAAACAAATGCCCACTGAGTCCAATGTGTTCCTCCCTGTGTTGTGTCAAAAGAGGATAAAAACTTTATTTAGAGCTCATTTGGTTGCATAAGCTTTGCAATTAGTGTGAATCAGTAAGTACTAGTTTGGATATTGTTTAAATAATACATTTAAGATGAAAAAAGTGTTAAAATAATCCCCTGATTCTTCGCGTGGGGGTCATTTTACTCCGAATCTATAAGAGTGCCAATTTTAGTCCCCAACTTTTGCATGGGGATTAATTTGGCACTTTGAAAGACTCTGGGACTAAAATGACTGTAAATAATCAGGGGACTAATTTGACACTTTATTTAAAACACATTGCTTGAATAAAAGTGTGCATTTCATGGGAAATGGAGGTGATGGCTCCGCTGGAGATTGCCATTGCTCCAACGGAGATCCTTGAAGATGGTTGCAGGTCATCGGAGAGCCAACGACGGGTTTAAAGCCAGCCAAACCCCGAGAACTTCTCTTGATTTCAATTTTCAGTCATGTTGTGTAAAAATGAAGTCCTTAAACTTGGGGGTTTGTAAGGTTTGCAAATGGGTGGTTCCTAATTAATCCAATCAAATAGTGGAATTCGACAAATTTCATTATTCATGAACTTCTTTTTCCAATTTACAAGCAGCCAAATGGGTCATCAAAATTGAGAAATTCTGGAAATTCTAATGTCTAAAATATTTTATATATATGCATCAGGACCATTGATATTTTCAGAAGAATAAATATAAGGAACACAACTAGTAGATCACTAAACAGTAAACACCATGGAAAGTATTGTGTAGAAAAACGTATTTACATATCTCACGTCTAAAATTTCATATTTACACACATAGTTACACACATAACACTCAAATCTTTGATATCACAACAAAAATAGCACTATTACCGCTTTTTAAAAGTGATTTAGAACACCAAATTGCTATGTATGTAAATATAAAGTTTTAGGTTGTGACATAAAAATACATAAGAATTGTGTGCTAGATACATAAATTTCCCAAAAGAAGTACTAGCTTTCATGAATCACCTGGCAAAAAACTGAAAACGGTTCCCGCAATGGCCCGTCGCATGAAAGCTCGCTTGTGCTTCCATCAATAAATGTTCCATCAGCAAAGATCACCTACTCAATTGTAAAAGGGAAAGTGACAAATTCTAGATGCAACTTGACACGAAGAATTTAAGCGAACCACCCAATAAAGCACATACAAAACTCTAAGATAAAGCTTGGAATACATTGGATGTTGAAGTTTTGAACCTTTATAAATCAATTATTATACTCTAGGAATATTTACATACATACCACAATCCTAGTGTATTTACATATCTATCACCTAAACTTTAATTTATGCATGTATGCCATCTTACCTATGATTCAAAATGTGTACTTCACCTTTTAAAATTTAAAATAGCAGTCTTTTATACGATATGAAAGAATTTGGTGGTATAAATATAAAAAGTAAAATTGGGGCGTTAGATATGTAAAAACATAAGAATTGAGTGGTATGTATGCAAATGCCCCTATATTCAATCATAATAAATTGATGATCTTTGGAGTTGAAGTTTAAAGGAAACACAATTAAACCAAGCTCATCTAGCAAAATAAAAAATTAGCTACAATTCAATTACCACACCAACCACCACTGCACCAAATGATATGTATATAGTTGCTATATCAATCAAATTACTTCATCAGGAAGGTCCTTTTTTTCAGATTTTAACTACGAGAAAAGTGTCAAAACGGTCCCCTGAATCTTAGTCGGAGGTCATTTTAGTCACAAAGTCTATAAAAATATCAATTTAGTTTCAATGGTGGCTAAGATAGTCCTCCCACAGAACTATTTCAGCTCATATTAAAATGATTTGGGGACTAATTTTGAATTTTTATAGATTCTAGGACTAAAATGACACCATGTAAACAATCATAGGACTATTTTAGCACTTTACTCCTTCAACTTCAAAGAGGTAACTCTTTTTATTGTTCAAGCATAAGATTCACTGAAAACATGAAAATAGAACCTCTGAGGCATATCCAGGTGTACATCCAGCAGTTGGTTTGATGAAAGATCCTATGGGGCAACTTCTCTGAACAGCCTCACAGAAAGCAATAAGACGCTCACGGCTCCCTAGCTGTACAGCCTGGAAAATAGAACATGGCCTCAAAGCGTACAATTTTCTTTAAACAATGTAAAATAAATTTTACAGATAAAGAACTTAAGGGATATAAAACATTAAAACACATCGTAATATTGATATTACTAGCGCACAAAGTGACTTCACAGTGTAAATTATGTAAAAGCATTACATTGTCTTATATAAGCACAAATTTATGATACAACCAACTGTGCAAACAATTGAAGTTACAAAAATTCAGATAGAAACAAGCTATGGACCCACTTTATAGTATTCCTATTGATATATGAGATCATATTTCAACAAATATTCTATTAGAGAAGAACCTGAACAGTATCGTGGCGAGGATGCCTTGGAAGAGGCTGGACTTTATATCCTTTAGATGCCATTACATCAGCAATGAGCAAACCTCCCTGGTAAATGGAATAAAGTAAGTTATTTAACTTGTGAAGATAAAGCTGTTAATTTTTCGGCACCTTCATTGCTTCTCCAACCATTTGGGGTGAGAGGAATAACCCTTGGAAAAGCAACCTCATTACGTCGCCCGGAGTTGACCCACAATCAACCCCGAGACCAGGTGCAGAGAGGCGGGCTGCGGCCATCTCAACCAAGGATTTCGTCCCGGCAACATAGCCTCCACAAGGCGCGATTGTCCCACCAGGATTCTTTATCAAACTTCCGGCAATCAAATCTGCACCCTGTAAAGGGAATAAGGTGACAATGACATTATACAACTGACTAGGGATGTAATGAGGTAAGTCGAGCCGAGCCACCATCGGCTTGAGCTTGAGCTTCATTAATTAAACTAATTTGAGCTCGAGCTTAATTCTATGAGTTCAAGTCAGCTCACGAATAAGCTTGCTTATTATGAAAGAGAGAAAATAAAATTAATTCAAGATAACATTACAATAAAATGACAAATAAAATGAACTAGGAGAAATAATAAAAAATCACTTGAAATAAAATGTAAAATATTTTTTTTGTTAGAAATTTTAAAAAAATTAAAAAGAATGACATGAATTTTAATATATAATGAGCACATTTTATATTAATAGTTTTTTAAATGAGCCGGACAAGCTGATGAGTCTAGTCAAGACTAACTTGAGCTTGAATTGTTAGCTCATCAAGCTCAACTCACAAGACACTTATTTAGCCGAGCTCCAGCTGTCTCATGAATCAACTTGGCTCAAATTACCCCCCTACAAATGAGTCAACTTGGCTCAGTTACTCCCCTACAACTGACATGCTACAAGATGCAGAATATTTCAGTTCATGGCTCTTACCACCATGGGTGGCTCATAAGCTTCCACAAATTCCCCATAGCAGTTGTCCACAATGACGACGCAGTCTGGATTTCGCATCTGAAAAAGCTAACTGTGCTTAAGTGCATGATTAAGTTGTGAAGATTTGGCAAAACACTAATTAAAAGCAAATAGGAACTGGTAGTGTTACCTTGATTATTCTTATTGCCCTTTGGATCTCTAATATGCCTAAGCTTTTACGCCATGCATATCCGCATGACCTTTGGATGAAGGAACACTTCGTTTGGGGCGTTACAGTGATAGCAAGAGCATCCCAGTTTAGGCCACCATCTTTTGAAAGCTGAAACGGGAACCCCATCGAAGTCCTCCATCAATACATTAAAATAATGAGGTAAGTGTGAGAGAAGTGTCAAATAGTCTCTTGACTCTTTACAGAGGGTCATTTTAGTCTCAAAGTCTATAAAAATATCAAATTAGTGCCCAGTTTCTTTTAATATGAGCTAAAATAATCTCTATGAATGAATATTTCAGCCTCAATCTAAAGTTCTGGGACTAATTTAGCATTTTTATAGACTACCGAACTAAAATGACCTCATATAAACTGGGAGAATTTTGACTCTTTACCCTTAAAAAAAATGAAAAAACCGAGAATGTGCAAAAAAAAAAACGAAGAGAAGAAAGTGGCTTTTGGGAAGTACAGGAACTTCTCGATAAGAAACTCCAAAGTCCTTCAAGGATCCAATTCCAGGAGAGTTTCTGATTCCAATGACTTCCTCTAAGGTGTCATAAGGAGCTCCAGCCACTGCTAAAAGCTGGCAAATATTATCAGTAAAAAGCAAAACAAATGTGATCAAGAAAATTGGAATCAAGTAAAAAAAAAAATTACCTCATCCCCAGGCCGCAGAACAGCAAATAAAGCACAAGTGATGGCATGTGTTCCAGAAAAAAACTGCCAGATAAAAGAACATAGAAAGGTAATTGGGCTAAAGTGCAAACGTTACCTACCTACAAATAGTTGAGCTATAAACTATACCTGTGACCGAACTATTGCTGATTCCGCTCCAAACACTTCAGCAAAAATATTATCCAACGCCTCCCGTCCCCCACCTTCATCATGCCCGTAACCTGTGCTTCCACCAAAATGCTGATAAAGAGGACAGCATAAGAATGGCGTGTGGTTTGCTTGAGAAGCAGAAAGAAAATAAAAATAGAATAAATTTGCAACAGTGATAGGGAAATTACAATATATATATATTTATATATTTAAAAAGCCCAAGGGCAATTATATTGAAGAGAAAAGGGTACAGATAGGTTGTATGAGTGGGCCCATATAGACACCCAACCTACACGGTACAACACACAAAGAAAAAAAAGAAAAGTAAAAACCCAAAAGAAGTGGTACATATAAGATCAATCGGGCCGACCCAATTTAGTTCTGCCTCAGCCTCTAGTTCTCGAAAGGGAGTCAGCTAACAAATTGGTGAGATGCATACCATTGCCCGAAGTAACCAAAGTATCATCCATTAGATTCCTTAGCTCAAATAGATCTAAATTCTTCTTCTTCCTCCTGGAAATGTAGACCTGTCATTCCTTATCCAAAGATTGCTGCTCATTCGGATGAGGTAACAATGTTGCAATAGAAAGATTGTCAACAGTTGTGCCCACAAGAAGTTCAAATGTATGTGAGGTAAGAGTTGTCACCTCTACCCCTAATATTTCCTGAGGATGGGGAGCTGCAAGGTTCTCCTGATTATCAGTTTGTGTAGGTAGGGGTCATTCAGTACTATTTTCAATAGGGTTTGAAAGTGTAGGTTGCTCAGCAGGGCCATCTAGCTTCTCATCAATCGCAGAAACAATATTTTCAGGGGGAGGGTCTACAGGGGCAATAGAATCAGACACCAAATCTTGTCCTGTGGTAGTTTTCTCTCCAGGTAGAACAGATACATCCTTAGATCAATCCTTATTCACTTGATCTTTAGATTTCAAAATAGGATGAAGCATATGACATTTATCAAAGGTATGATCAAACATCTTACAATGAAAACAATAAGGTCTATGCTCCAAGACGATTTGTTGCCAATTTCTATTATGAGTTGTGCCCAACCAGACTTCAGTAACATCTCTTTCCACAATTATTGGTCACAGAAGGTCTGGTAAGGTTGAAAGTGGGTAGATCTAGCTTCATAGGCTCCCCAAGTATGACACAAATAGAATAAAGAATCTGATGATGAAAAAAATGGAGCTTGAGACCAGATAGACTAAACAATACCGGTACAGTAGGAGGTTCATGATTGGGGTCAAAATTCGGAGACCACTTGAGTAGCTTCATTAGTTTAACAGCAATATTAAGATATTTTTTGGAGAAAATCCGAGTGTACTCTTTAGACATGATTAACTAAATAAATACATGTCTCTCATCCAAGAGCCCCACGATTAAATTTTAGTTCATGTTAACTTTAAAATGAATATAATTTACATTTTATTTTCTTTTTGATGAAAAAATATTCATTTTAAAGTTAACATGAACTAAAATTTAATCTTTTTCATCAAATCTATCTAATATCTATATCTATATATCTATAATTAAGTCTAGATTTCAGAAGAGGCTTGAAAAATAACCATTTAGAAATGAATATCACTTAA